>NW_019013895.1:0-20056 GCF_000150535.2 Carica papaya | reverse complement strand
ATGTAATTAATTTATTTGGGATAGAATATTTATTTTATTATGTAATATTCTAGATTAAGATAGAATTTTATCTAGAATATTATTTTATTAAATTATCTCAAGATTTTGTACTCATCTAGATTGTCCGAAAAAGGCTATAAATAGACCTTTGCTCCTAGGATGTAAAAACAATCTTTGATAATCAATTTGAGGAAACATGAGTCTTCAGAAGTCTTATTGAGCTAAGGAGCAGGGATCAACTTATCAGTAATTCTGTGAGATTTTTCATTTCCTGTTTTATTTTCTAGTCTTTGTTTTTACTTTTCTTTTATGATTGTATATTCAATTAGAGGGAGGAGTTTATTCTAGGTGGTTATAGTTTCGGTATTTCATACGTTGAGTGAGTTTCAGGAGTTGGTTCAATCTTCCCCATACCCTCCTGCGTCAATGATTGTACATCGAATATGAAAGAGAAAAAAATGAAATTTTTTTTAGTTGTTATCTCTAAGGGGTTTCTGTCCCTCATTACTCTGAATATGAAATATTGGTGAACCGCTCCTTGTAAATGATCTGCATTTCCTCTTACAAGAGTGGTTATGTAGAGCCATAGTGGCGACGTACAGCCATGGTCATAGATTATATCCAACATGATATAGAACTGACTCAATATGGTTTTAGTCATTCGCTGTGGTAGCTAGGGATCCCCTCTGCCCTCAATGGATATATGTTGAAACGGCTTTACGCAAAGGTTGGTAAAAGACTTAAATAAAACACAAACATGATTAAGATAGTTGTTGATATTCTATAGTGATTTTATATGATGGTTCTTCTAATTTATCCTAATCTTATTATATTCTTAGTTTGTTCAACTAGTTTCTATTGCAATGTTTGTTTATGATTGACTCTATAGTTTCTCTGCCTTTATTATTCAATATGTTGATGATTTCCATATGTTTTTCTAAAAACAATAATGGTCTTTTCTAAATATTTAAATTGAGCTCATCCTGTGGAGACTTCTTAGATAAGTTATTTAATTGAGAATGACATTTATTCTAAAAGTTAATCACCTAAATCTTAGCTGTGTAGTTTAAAAACTGTTTTCCTTACTGAGTTTATGGAATTCACCTGAATCCATGCCCCCTCTTCACATGATGGAAGTGATGATTTGCTCGCTGAGTTACCCCTTGAAGCTTGTTTGGATTGCTTCTTGGATCTTTAGGATGATTACTGATGCGTCCTAGACAATACTAGTAAGTGCATTAATCGTATCAGTAATACAGATATGAGAACTCGAATATCGTCCCACAAACACCAGATTTCATAAATTAATTATTATACTAGAAATTGTTATTTGAGAAGTGATAGTTGAATGAGAGTATATTAAAGTAAAATAACAAACAAAATAAACTTGCAGAAACTTAAATAACCACAATAAATTAAAGATACATCAATCAGTAAAACAATGTTAGGATCTACAATCCCCTTAAACTTACCTAGATATTAATTTTGATAATGAATTCTGAGTTAATATTGGCAGGTTAATCCTAAAGCCTAGTTAACCTTATTCAGGGACATAACCTTTCAGATTTAAATGAAACTCTTATTCAGACACTTCTATAAAAATCTGCATATAATTAACCCAATTATTCGACCTTATTTAAGGACATGAATAGATGCTACAGGTCAATTTCAGATTATCTATTCGAACAAATTTATTATACAAAACCCTAATAATCATGCATTGAAATCCAATTGATTGAAAACCTTAACTTCTTTATTTGACACATCATTAAGGAATGCAATCAACAAAATATTATTGCAAGCATTAAACTCAATGATTTTTCATAAAACTAACTTCGATATCATTAACCAAAATCAATACCTATCATAGTTTAGAGTCCATGTTTTCTATAGCAAAAGAAATCTACTCCGTAATTAAACCTAGAAAGCAAGAACTGAAATTAGAAGAAAACATGATAAAATAAAATCAAACTCTGGATTGTGTGTTCTCTCGAGGTTGATCTCCTCTCCAATGGAGTTTTGAGTCTTCAAGGAAGAAGAAGAAGAAAACTCTCTAACTTAGATGAATCTCTCCAAAAGTAGTAAAGTGTTCTTGAATACTAATAATATGTCTTTTATATAGTAGAGTAAATAATAGAATTTCCTAAATACAAATCCTAAGTGAAATAGGAAAGAGAATAAGGCATCCTAAGCAATTTAAGAAAACTAAAAATTCTGCCTTTCCCACATGACCATTTACAGTACCATGGACCTGCCCATGTGGATTTCTATCTTCAAAATTCTACGTAGAGAGAGACTCTAGGACTAATGTGCATCACCACCTCCATGAACATGCATCTGCTAGTGCAGGTTTCTGCCTTTTTATGCCTTCATCCAAAACTTTCCAAATTCCCCCAAAATAACCTAAAATTCATAAATAAACTAAAATTAAATGAAAAACTAATAAAAATTACTCAAAACTAATAAAAACTAAGGCAAAAACAATCCTGATTGTGCATAAAATACATAATTATCAAACACCTCACACGTAGCTCTTTGCTCGTCCTCGAGCAAAGTTACAATTAAACCAAAATAAAGAATCATGTTAAGAAAACAATTAAACTCCTAAATTCGATAACATATCTCAGACTCAACTTCAATCAACAATATCCAATAGAAACTTAATTAAATGAAAGTTAGAGAATGAAAAGATTATATTAATATAGAAGAAAATCCTAATTCAACCATAAGCATATGAGAATTGCAAATCATTAACAATTATGCCCTCTAACCTCTAAAATTGACCCCTTTTCTTGGTTTTGATATCTTTTTTTATTTTTTTTATTCTTATTTTTAGCACTTTATTGGCTTGCCTAGAGTGCCATATCAACCTTTTGACGTGAAGGTAGACACTGGTGATGCCGACACTCAGTTACTCAGTTAGTCACAACTCTAGATGGCTATTAGCTCTACTCATAACCACCATTTTAATTTTGGGCCAAATCGGTCCACTAAGGAGTAACACATCCCTACCAAAGGCAGCTACATTCCCAGGCTCAAACTTAAGACCTCTAGTTAAGCTAATATATCGCCTAACAGCTAAGCTACGCCACTTCGTGGTATAAAACTGAGTGATCAACGAAGTAAGTTTTTTTTTTCCTACTGGTTCTACTCATAGTCACCATTTTAATTTTCAAGCTAAGTAAGTCCACTAAGGAGTAAGCTATCCCTACCAAAGGCAACTGCATTCTTAGGACTCAAACTTGAGACCTCTAGTTAAGCTAGCATAGCGTCGAACTGCTAAGTTACACCCCTTAGTAGTGTAAAATAGAGTGATTAGTGGAGTAACTTGTTATGGTGCTTTTTTTTCCTTTTTGAGAAGATGGGGACAACTAAGAAGATATAAGGAACATAAGAGTTAGTAAAAAGTAGCACCAATAAAACTTACAACATTTACAAGGTTAATTACTATATCACTATAATACAAGAAATTCAAAAGCTTCAAGAAAATTTAAGTCCCTTGGAATAAAGATGAAATCTAGGGAATGTACTAGACTTACAAGATTGAAATAAAGGATTTTAACTATCACATCAAATTCTTCGACATTAAAGTTCAACAATTCAAAAACAAGCTCAAGCTTGACATGCAAAATGCTAAATATGCATGAATTCACAAAATTTTCAATTACCCCACCCCACACTTTTAAAATAAGTGTTGTCATCAATGCTAAGAAGAACAATCAAAGGAGCTAATAAATATTGAAGCATAATAGTATATAATATAATACTCCCTTAAAAATTTTTGTAAGGTGCTGGTGGCGACAATAGTGAGGTGAGATGTGGCTGTTCAATAGCTGGGGGTTTCTCTTTGTGGGTGTCGACTGCAAGGGATAAAACAAAAAAGAAGAGTTAGGGTTCTTTTTGTTTTTAAAGTTGTTGTCGTTGTTGCTTTTTTTTCTTAAGATCAACATGGGCATGCAGTTGCCTATGTTGTTTGCTACCTAGAACTCTCATTCTAAATTAAAAATCGAAATAAAAGAAATAAAATAAAAAGTAAGGTCATTCCAGTTTGACAAAAGACTCATCCCCAAGTTTCATAGCTTTGAGTCTGCTATCCTGATCATGATTTTCCTACCCCAAAGGGAAAGGCCCTTCACTTTTAAGCTAGTTGTGGGTGATCTCCAACTCGTGAATTTAGCTGATACAAAGCTATATGATAGCACCAAATTTTTTTTAGCAGTTAAATCTATGATTTCTCATTCATGGACATTGATAAGATAAGATCCTTCCATTTAGCAGCACCATAAGATTGTATGACCGTAAAGTTAAGGGCGAGGCTCAAATGAGGAAAGCTTACGGTGGATACTTAGCCACCAAAGATGAGGAAGGGCGTAGTAAGTGACGAAATGCTTCGAGGAGTTAAAAATAAGCATAAATCTAGAGATTCCCGAATAGGTCAACCTTTTAAACTGCTGCTAAATCCATGGGCAGGCAAGAGACAACCTGGCGAACTGAAACATCTTAGTACTCAAGGAAAATGAAAGCAAAAGTGATTCCTGTAGTAGTGGTGAGCGAAATAGGAGCAGCATAAAGTGTGAAAATGAGGTTGTGGGAGAGCAATAAAAGTGTCGTGCTGCTAGGCAAAGCGATAGAGTGTTGCACCCTAGATGGTGAAAGTCCAGTAACCTAAAAAATCATTAGCTTATGCTTTGACTCAAGTAGCATCGGGCACGTGAAATCCAATGTGAATCAGCAAGGACAACCTTACAAGGCTAAATACTCCTGGTTGACCGATAGCAAAGTAGTATCGTGAGGGAAAGGTGAAAAGAACCTCCATCAGGGAGTGAAATAGAACATGAAACCATAAGCTCCTAAGCAGTGGGAGGAGCCCAGGGCTCTGACTACGTGCCTGTTGAAGAATGAGTCAATGACTCATAGGCAGTGGCTTGGTTAAGGTAACCAATCGGAGTTATAGTGAAAGTGAGTCTTCATAGGGCAACTTTCACTGTTTATGGACCTGAACCTAATTGATCTATCCATGTCTAGGATGAAGCTTGGGTGAAATTAAATGGAGGTCTGAATTAACTGATGTTGAAGAATCGGCAGATGAATTGTGGTTAGGGGTGAAATGCCACTTAAACATAGAGTTAGCTGGTTCTTCCTAAAATATGTTGAGACACAACAATTGACTAGACATCTAGGGGTAAAGCACTATTTTAGGGCAGGGTGCGAGAGCAGTACGAAATCAAAGCATACTCTGAATACTAAATATGACCTCCAAATAATAAGGTTAAGGTCGGCCAGGGAAACGATGGGGGATAAGCTTCATCATCAAGAAGGAAACAACCGTGATCACCAGCTAAGGCCCCTGAATGACCGCTCAATGATAAAGGAGGTAGGGATGCAGAGACAGTCAGGATATTTACCTAGAAGCAGCCACCCTTGAAACAGTGTGTAGTAGCTCATTGCCGCTTAATTTTTTTATATAATTGTATGCATGACCATACAGATGGTCATGCACCTTGTTCCCTTTTTTTGGTTAAATCTAATTATGCATGAGCGACTGCATGACCAAGCTGATGCTCATGCAACTTGCTGCCCTTTGTTTTCTATCATGTCTAGCACCTCTAAAATGATGTCAAGTGATGAAAAAAATTATGCACACTATCTGAGGAGACAAATCCAAGAAACAACCTCATGCTTAAACCAAAGCATACTACTCAGAATTGACTAAATATACAACGAATAATTACTCTTAAAAATTAAAACTAAGAAATGACATAATTAAATATAAGGGTAGTGAAGTAGTTCTAAGTTAGAGTCGTTAGCTTGACTTTATTTTGGAGCTCAATCTCTCAATTTAAAGGCTTTAGCTGTTGGATTGAACCGACCTTCAAAATATGGCTTAAGATCCATTTTTGTTGTCTCCACATGTGGCTCCTCCTTTGTTCCTAGCATAATGTCTAATATAGATTCTCCTTCCAACTCTATCACTTTTTTTTTCAAGTCAGTATCCTCTTCTTCAGTTGTGCTTGATAGCATGAGACATCTCTCTAAATTATCCTCCATTAGAATGCTTGTTGGTGTTCATCTACACACTCATCAATAATATCAATTGCACAACACATATTATCCAAACTAATATAAGGATTTTTCATTTCCTTCTTGATATCAAGGAGTATCTCCTCCTCATTGAACTTAAGGGTTAATTTATCGTTCTTTACATCTATTGATGCTCCAACTGTGGCTAAGAATGGTCTACCTAGATTTAAAGATAATTTAGACTCGACATCCATATCAAGTATAATAAAATCTATAGAGAAAATAAACTCTCCTACTTTTACCAAACTATCTTTAATGATTCCCACAGGCTTTTCAGTTGATCTATCTACAAACTACAGAATCATGCATGTCTCCTTCATCTCCCCAAGATTGAGTTTGCTACAAGCAAATAATGGCATAAGGTTAATACTAAAACTCAAATCACATAGTGCATCTTTAAATTTAAATTTTCTAGTTCATAATGTACAGAAAAACTCCCTAGATTCTTAACCTTTCTAGGCAACTTATTTTGTATAATAGCACTACACTCTTTAGTAAGCATTACCATGACATATTTCTCAATCTTTCTCTTATTAGAAAAGATATCTTAAGAAATTTTGCATATTATGGTATCTACATCAAAGCCTTAACAAATGGAATGTTAATCTGTAATTTCTTAAATATCTCTAAAAATCTAGAAACTTAGCATCATTTTTATCCTTTCTAATTTTGTCTGGGTAAGGAAACTTATTAACATCTACACTAGAGTTTGAATTGAGAATTTTGTAGTTAGTATTTTTCTTACCTTTCTCTTCCACACTTACCTCAACTTGGTTTGAATGAATCACCTTATTAGCTCTTAACATTTTCTTTGGCTCCTCTAACACCTTCCCATCTCTGAGTGTAATAGGCTTGACATACTCATTGGGATTAGTCTCTGCGTTACTTAGTAACGACCATTGAGTTTGACCCGCAAAAGCATTGGCAAGTTGTCCAATTTGTGTCTCTAGATTCTTCGTAGAAGCCTCATGATTTTGCAACCTTGCTTTGGTAGAGTTAATGAACTTTGTCATCACCTCTTCCAAGTTTGATTTCTTTTTAGGTGGTGGAGGATGTTGTTGAGGTGGAATCTTGGTGGTGGTTGTCTCCCTTGATTATTATTATTGTTCCATTAGAAATTTAATTGATTTCTCCAACCAGGATTGTAAGTATTGCTGAAAGGATAATTTTGCCTACGAAAATCATTAATAAAATTAGCTTGATCAGGCACATAATTAGTAGCAAATGTGTTACCTACTTGACACTCTTGATTTGAGTGCCCTCCTCCACAAGAATAATAAATAGCTGCCACAATATCTGATTTTTATAATTGTACCCCTTGTAGATTCTTATTCAATGCTTCCATTTGAGTTGCTAATGTCGTAAAAACCTCTATATTATAAATTCTAGCTGCCTTCTTTATAGATTGTCTTTAAGTAGGCCATTTACTTGAGTTAGTAGCCATCTCCTTTATCAATTCATAAGCTTTTTTAAGTGACTTCATATAGTGAACCTCCACATGAAGCATCTATCACCCTTCTACCTTAGCTATTAATTCCATTATAGAAGGTTTGTACTTTTAGCCAAATAGAGAATTCTTCTTGAGGGCATCTTCTTTCACATCCTTGTATCTCTCTCATGCCTCATATAAGGTCTCTAAATCTCCATGCAAAAATTTAGTAACTTCATTATTAATTGTGCAATTTTAGACAGAGGAAAATACCTACAAAGGAATTCTTGTGCCAATGCATTCCAAGTAGCTATGGAGTTTAGTGGTAGTGATTGTAACCAACGTTGTGCTTTGTCCCTTAAAGAGAACGGGAAAAGCCTCAACCTCTTTGCATCTTCAAAAACTCTATTGTACTTGAAAGTATCACAAATTTGGAGAAAATTAGCTATATGTTGGTATGGATCTTCACTAAGAAATCCTCCAAAATGACAAGTATATTGGATCAATTGTAGTACTATTGGCTTGATCTCAAAGTTGTTAGTTTGAACGGTTAGTGATAGTGCCTAAACATGACATCATTATCACCCACTTTTGAGTTGCTAAACTTGATGATATCTTATCTAATCCGAGTTATTTTTATGTTTTTTTGCAAGATAGGATATAAGGATGAAAGAAGGAAAAAAATACATGAAAAGAGAAAGAGTTTGTTAAAAGAGTCATCAGCCCATAAACAAGCCTTGGGCAATGCTTGGATCCTGCCCCAGACAACCAAGCTTTGGGCAAGGCTAAGAGTCACACACAGCAACAGATTTAAATTAAAGCATGTGGTTTTTTAATATGGAAAAATATATTATTCAAGCCAAGATCTAGGGCCAAAAATCAAGGGAAAAATATTTTAGAAGGCTTGAGATAAGTTAAAAATCAAGGAAAAGGATCCTAATCAACAAAAGAAGAAAACCCTAGCTTCTTTTCTATAAAGAGAGCGGCTGCAAAGTTGGTTTATCATCATCTCTTCTTCCCGATGCTACACGCAGCAGCTTTTGTAATTTTTTTTTCTTTTTCATCTTTCTTCTTCTATTTACTCTTTAAGAACTCATTAGTATTAAAAATTCCACCATTAGTAGCTGATTTATTTCTTTTTCTTAGTTGATAGATCTAGCAACCTCCGTAAGTGTATTTGTGAGATCTAATCGAATTAATTTGAGTTCTATTTTAGATATAGTATTTATTTACATCCTACACCTATATATATTTGTTGTTTTGAATCCATTTGAATAGGATTCGTCATACGAGAAAGGAAACTACAAGAAACTAGCCGAACTCCTCAAATCCGTAATTGTTTGAGTGGTTTTGGCACCTAGTTGTGATTAGTGTCGCATTTAGGAGTTAAGTAATCTGGTTGACCGGTTCACACAAATGAATCTAGCAACTTGAATCAGGTCCTTCTAGCTCTCAAGGCCGTTGACAAGTTAAATACTGTGGACGTTCCTAGAACTGTTGGGCAGTAAAGAGCCAACTAACTAACATTTCTTGGCTGTTTTATGACTAAGAGAGGATTGGTTTTCGGAACATTTTCAATAACTATAACTAATTTTCCATATTTTAGATAAAATAAATCATTGCATTTATAATCAACTTCATTCCTGGAGCTAGTTATTTCGTCAACTAGGAATTTTTATAATCATTTTAGTATCTAATTTGTAGCCAAAAGTTTGTTTAATATTATTCTATTCATTGTTTATTTTATATTTTGTGTATTGGATTATATAAAATCCCCCCTTACTTGTTTTTTATCTATTGGTCAAGGAAGAAAATTAGTTTCTAATTTCATGCAGATTCAACCCTTCTTATCACAACTACAATATTGTTTTATTGGTTAATTAGGAAGTTAAATTTATTAGATTCGACACCCACTAAATTTTGGTGCCGTTGCTGGGAAATTAAATTTAACTAATTATTTTTCCTTTTTGTGACCAGATTTGATCATGGAGAATCTTTTTTTTTACGATTTAAAAATGAAGAAAACCTTAAAAGACTTAAGGAAACAAACCCAACTAAAGAAGAAAACGTGCCAGCAGGACATGATTTTTGCAGATAGCAGCACAACCATTAAAACCGAAGCAGAAACTGAACAGATAGCCAAGGAACTCACATTGAGGGAGCTGGTAGCATCGCCTACTAACCAGCAGCCCCTGTGCATCACTTGTCCAAATCTTGACTTAGCTTTTGAGCTAAAATCTCACTTAATTTACTTACTACCCAAATTCAATGGTTTAGAGAATGAAAACCCGCACAAGTAGGTCAAAGAATTTCATGTCGTGTACTTAAGTATGAAGTTGAACAGAGTGTTTGAAGAGCAGATAAAATTGAGGGTATTCCCTTTTTTTTGGATGATGTAGCCAATGATTGGTTGTTTTACGTATCTCCTGTCTCAATCACAACCTAGGCAGAGATAGTAAAAACTTCCTGGATTGTTTCTTCCCAACATCCCGGGCAACCAGCAGTAGGAGAAAAATATGTGGAATATGTCAAAGAGATTTCGAGAGCTTACACGATTATTGGGAGAGGTTAAAATAGTTGTGGGCAAGTCGCCTACAATTTGATATCCCAGAATAATCTCTCATTCACTATATTTATAAAGAATTGCTAAATACATAAAGAAAAATATTAGATGCAGCAAGTGGTGGTGCCATAGTGAAAAAAACATCTCGAGAAGCTAGAGAATTGATAGCGATCATGGCAGCCACTTTCCAGTAATTCAATTCCACTCATGACACCCCTTGGAGAATGAATGAGGTAAGTATTTCTTCCCTTGAGTCTCAAATTTCTTAATTAACTCATTTGGTAAGGAATATGGCTGCAGTGAATAACCCTCAGGTAAATGTTTGTGGATTTTGTGCACATCTTAGACATCCTACAAACATGTATCCTACACTTCAAAATGATGACCGACAACAAATTAATGCAATTGGAGGATTCTTTAGCCAGTTGTAAGGGAGATATGACCCCTATTCCAACATTTAGAACCTGGGATGGAGGGATGGTCCTAACATTAGCTATAAAGTAAGACAACATTCTAACAACATTAGCTAAGACCGCCTCCATAACAATAACCAGCACCACCAAAACAAGGCATACCTCTAGAAAAAATTGTTAAATCACTTGCTACGAAACCCAACAATTTCAATAGGAGACAAGAGGAAGCATTCAAAATTTGGAGACCCAAGTGAGCCAATTAGAAGCATTTATGAGTAGGTTGGAATTGCAAGGCAAATTATCATCCCAAATCGAGGTCAATCCAAGGTAAAATATATGTGCTATCACATTAAGAAGTGGTAAGGAACTACTGGGAAATTTCAGTCTTCGGCAAGGCTTACAGAAAAAAACATAACCAAAAGTTGTAGTTGATGGCAAGACATACAAAACAAACCCAGATTTAGACCAACCAACATCTTTTATAATCCCTCCACTATTTTCACAAAGATTTGTACAATCAAGGAAGGAAAAAGAAGAGAAAGTGATCTTAGAAATGTTTCACAAAGTTAAGGTAAACATTTATTTACTTAATGTAATTAACTATGTACATCGATATGCCAAGCTTTTAAAGAAACTATGAACCAACAAGAAAAAGTTGAGCTGCAATGAAAGGGTAAGTATAGGGGAAAATGTTTCAATTATAGTTTAGAGGAAACTACCCCTCAAATACATGGACCAAGGTATGTTTGTTATTTCTTATAAGATAGGCCCTTTAGAAATTAAGAAAGCCATGTGTGATTTAGGAGCATCAATAAATGTAATGCCTTTATCAATTTATTCAAGGTTAAATGCTGGTCCATTAAAAGAAACAGGTGTTGTAATTCAGTTAGCTGATAGATTAGTTGTTTATCTTGAAGGAGTTCTAGAAAATGTGTTTGTCAAAGTTGATAATCTTATTTTTCTTGCTGATTTTTTTGTGTTAGACATGGAAGTTGATAAATCATCTAATCCATCTGATATTTTGCTAGGAAAACCTTTCTGTAGTATAACCAAAACGAAGATAAATGTTCAGGATGGTACACTCACTATAGAATTTGATGGAAAAATTATAAAATTTAATGTTTATGATGATATGAAGTATCCTGGTGATGTGTCTTATGTGTATGATATTGATACTGTAGATCCTCTAAATCAAAAATATTTTGATTCAAGCCATGATGATAAGAATTTTGATGCGAACGACTTAAACATTTTAAAAGGGGATCTTGCTGCTGAAAAGAATCCACAAGATATGGTATTTGAATTGGAGACATTTAAACCTCAAAGGAGCAATACATCGTGTGTTGACCTTCCTATGTTTGACACAAAATGTCTACCTTCTATTTTGCAGGCACCAAAACTAGAGCCCAAACCGCCGCCTAAACATTTGAAATATGTGTTCTTACGAGGATAGGAGACCCTTTTAGTGACAAGTTCTAACGCGCTATGTAGGTTATAAGACTAGAAACTAATTTGGGTGCTTAAAATTTGACAATGTCTAGCCTAGGACATTAAAAAAAGGTGCTTGATAGGAGGCAACTCATCCATTTTTCTTCATTCTTTTTCAATTTTCATTATTTACATTAGTGATTTCCATTTGTTTATAACATTTTTCTTTGATTTAACATGAGTTCTATGGTGATTAGAGTGCCGGGATGTTAATCATAATCTATTTTATTCCGCTTCTGCACTTACAATAAATTTATACATTTCCTTTTAATTTCTGGGGCCGTTACAGTTGGTATCAGAGCCGCGTTCCTCAGACTCGTCCCTTACACAATAATACTTAGAGGAATACCAAACTGAGAATTATTACTCAACCCTTCCTTGTGAAAATGCAGGTGCAGAGAGATGAAGAGAGGGAGACCCCCACTAAACCGAGTAGCCCGAGATGATTCGCTTCGGGAAGATGTTGATAGAATATTTGAGATGCTCGAAAGGATCATTGCTGCTCAGAAAGGTCGAGAGGAGAGAAGGCAATTACCCCACCCTCCCCCACTACCACAGTTTGAGCCACAGTTGCAGCGAGTGGATCCCGAGCCACCCCAGCAAGAGCCTGTACCTCCACAGTACCACCCGGCACCACCGCCGCAGTATAATCTGGTGCCCCCACTATATCAGCACGTACCACCACAGGGCCCCCTAGTCTATCCTCAGCCCGGCCTAGTCCCTCTTCCACGGGACCTAGCTCCTTCCCTTATTGACTTGGGCTACGTAGAGAGGTACAAGAGACTAAACCCTTCCACTTTTGTAGGGGAGTCCTCTTTCGAAGATGCCCAGTACTGGTTGGCGGAGACAGAGAAGGCTTTCAAGACCTTAAGAGTGGTTCCTGAGCAGAGGGTTACTCTTGCTTCCTACATGCTAGTGGGGGAAGCTGATCGTTGGTGGGAGCTCAAGCAGACCACCCTGCCTACGCCTGTCACTTGGGAGCAGTTCCTAGCAGCCTTTCATGCTGAGTACCTCCCCGAGCACATCCGACATTTAAAGGAGACGAAGTTTGTTCAGTTGGTCCAGGAAAACATGACAGTGTCGAAGTATACTCATAAGTTCCTAGAGCAGGGCCGATACTCCCCTCAAACATTAATGGATGAGGGCAGAAAGGCCAGGAGATTCCAGTGGGGCCTCCGCCCAGAGATCAAGCAGCACTTGTTAGTACTAGAGCTCAAGACATATTCAGTTGTTCTAGCAAAGGTGCAAATCATGGAGAGGAGTTTCAACACCCTTTCCCAATCATCAGGGAGTCACAGACCCTCAGTTCTACCCCACAGACTAGCACCTACTGCGCCTGTCTAACAAAATAAGAGGCCCAGACCGGCGATCTAGGCTACCTCTCAGGCTCTAGGGGCAGCACGTGGCAAGATCTGTCAGCACTGTGGCAGGGATCACGGGGACCGACCATGCTATCGCCTCAACAACACCTGTTGCATATGTAGTAGTGTCTAGCACTATGCGAGAGAATGCCCAAGGAACCAGAATCAAGGAAGACCTCCTTCTCAGGGCAGGGTTTACAACCTCACACAACAGGATGCCGACGCCGACCCGGACGTGGTACAGGGTATGTACACTATCTGTGACCATATTGCTCGTGTTTTATTTGACACTGGTGCATCGTATTCATTTGTTTCACATGTTTTTGCATCCAAACTTAATGTTTCACCTGATAAACTTGATTTAGTGTTGTTTGTGTCTACTGCTGGGGGTGAAACACTATTAGGAAAAGTTGTCTACAGGGCTTGTGCCGTGGAGATAGGAAATAGAAAACTGACTGTAGACCTAATAGGGTTAGACACGGGGGATTTTGATGTAATTTTAGGGATGGATTAGCTAGCGGCGTATCACGCCACCATAGATTACTTTAACAAGAAGATTGTATTCAATCCTCCTAATGAGGAGCCATTTACAAATTAATAAAATCATTTGATACTTATTCCTTGATGGAAAGTTCTCTTAACTTTTAAGTACTTTAACCTTGCTATTTTCTCTAACTCGCAAGCCCAAGAAGAAAATTTGTATCCAAGAGATTCTGGTAGTCCGAGACTTTTCAAATGTGTTTCCGGACGAACTGCCCGGACTGCCAGTGGACAGGGAAGTTGAGTTCACTATAGACCTACAACCAGGCACCCAGCCCATTTCGGTTGGTCCTTACTGCATGAGCCGCGTTGAGATGGAAGAGCTGAGGAAACAGATCACTGAATTGCAAGACAGTGGTTTTATTAGACACAGTGTGTCTCCTTGGGGTGCCGGAGTCACGTTTACCAGAAAGGGAGATGGAACTTTGAGACTGTGTATTGATTACAGAGGATTGAATAAGATCACAATCAAGAACAAATATCCCCTTCCCAGAATTGACGACCTCTTCGATCAGCTGCAGGGTGCGCAAGTCTTCTCCAAAATAGACCTGCGATCAGATTATCATCAGTTGAAAATAAGAACAGAAGACATCCCCAAAACGACCTTTCGAACCAGGTATGGACACTATGAGTTCCTGGTCATGCCATTTAGGCTAACCAACGCCCCGGCCATCTTTATGGATCTGATGAATAGGGTCTTCAGAGAATTCTTAGATCAATTTATTATTATGTTCATCGATGACATCTTAGTATACTCAAAAAGCAGAGAAGAGCATGCTCACCATCTAGCCCAAGTTTTGCAGGTTCTCAGAAAAAAAAAGCTATATGCAAAGTTGAGTAAGTGTGGATTCTGGCTTGAGCAGTCCGCCTTCCTAGAACACATCATATCGAAGGAAGGAGTATCAGTGAATCCCGAAAAGGTTGAAGTAGTACTTGGCTGGGAAAAGTTGACATCAATTAAGGAGATCCGTAGCTTCCTGGGAATGGCAGGTTATTACCGCAGGTTCGTCGAAGAATTCTCTAGTCTAGCGGCTCCCCTAACCCGACTCATAAAGAAGAATGCCAAGTTTGAGTGGAATGAGGACTATGAGAGGAGTTTTTCAGAATTAAAGGAGCGGCTGACCACTGCACCCATACTGGCTTTACCTAGTGGATCAGAGGGATATACAGTTTATAGTGATGCCTCCTATCTAGGCCTGGGTTGTGTCCTGATGCAGCATGGGAAGGTCATAGCCTATGGGTCCAGACAGTTAAAGAATCATGAGAAGAATTACCCCACCCATGACTTGGAACTGGTCGCATTCATACACGCCTTGAAAACCTTGCGCCATTATTTATAGGGAGAGACCTTCTAGATCTATACCGATCATAAGAGTCTGAAATACATATTCACTCAAAAAGATCTCAACATGCGTAAGAGAAGGTGGATGGAACTCTTTAAAGACTATGATTGTGATATCTTATATCATTCAGGTAAGGGCAATGTGGTGGCAGATGCCCTCAGCAGAAAGAGTGCAGGTATCTTAGCCCATTTAATGGTTTCAGAACGCAGGCAAATTGGGGCCACACAACAGGTTCGGCCTCAGGACCTGAAGAAAGTCGCATGTTTGGGCCATCTGACCGTCCAGTCCGAGTTAATACAGAGAATAAGGGAAGCCCAGTCAGTCAACCCCACCCTAGTAGTCCACAAGAATGATGCAGAACAGGGAGCGAGCTCAGAATTCTGAGTCTTTGCCGATGGGTTACTCCAGTTTCAGGACAGGGTGTGTGTCCCAGACGAAAGTGAGTTAAATAGAGACATCATGACAGAGTCCCATAGCTCCAAGTTTGCCATGCATCCCGGAAGCACCAAAATGTACCAAAGCATGCAACCCCGGTTTTGGTGGAATGGGATGAAAAGGGACATAGCTGACTTTGTATCTAAATGCTTGGTATGTCAGCAGGTCAAGGCAGAGCAACAACGCCTAGGTAGGTTACTTCAACCCTTACCGATCCCGGAGTGGAAGTGGGAACATATCGCCATGGATTTCGTAACGGGATTACCCAAGGCACGTTCAGGACATGACGCCATCTAGGTAATTGTTGACCGGCTTACCAAGTATTCCCACTTCCTAGCCATCAGGATGACCGATCCCTTGGACAAGTTGGCAAGAATGTATATCCAGAAAATAGTCAGATTGCATAGAGTTCTAGTGACAGTGGTATCCGACAGGGACCCCAGATTCACTTCTCAGTTTTATAATAGCTTTCAGCAGGCCATGGGAACAAAGTTGTCTCTCAATACTGCTTTCCATCCTCAGACTGATGGACAGTCAGAAAGGACAATCCGTACACTTGAGGATATGCTCGAGCTTGCGTCCTTGACTTTAGGGGTCATTGGGACGACCATCTACCCCTGATAGAATTTGCCTACAACATCAGCTACGAAGCGAGCATTGGCATGGCTCCGTATGAGGTGTTATATGGGCGCCCATGTAGATCACTGATTTGTTGGGAAGAAGTGGGCGACAGAAAATTGTTCGAGCCGGAGTTGGTGGAGGAGACCACGTCTAAAATAGTTAAAATCAAAAAGAACATCCAGACGGCTCAAAGCAGGCAGAAGAGTTATGCGGACACCCGGAGGAGAGATTTAGCGTTTGAACAAGGCGACCGGGTGTTCCTTAAGGTCACTCCTTTCAAAAGAATTAGTAGGTTCGGCAGGAAGGGAAAACTGAACCCCTGATTTATTGGACCATATGAAGTCTTAGACAAGATTGGTACTGCCGCCTATAGACTAGTACTGCCTCCAAAGCTCTTCAAGATCCACAATGTGTTCCATGTATCCATGCTACGTAAGAACAATCCGGACCCCTCTCATGTCTTGGCTCATGAACCGCTTCTACTCCAAGAGGAATTATCTTATGAGGAAGTACCAGTCGGTATCACGGACCGAAAGAGCAAACTACTCCGCAACCGGAAAATATCATTTGTAAAGGTAGTGTGGCAGAACCACCCGCCAATGGAGGCTATCTGGGAGCTAGAATCAGACTTTAGAGCCCAGTATCCCCATTTATTCGAGCAAGAGTAAGAAACAAATTTGGGGAACCAAATTTCTTTAAGGGGGGGAGAGTTGTAACACCCAAAAAAAAAATTTCTTTTATTATTTTATTTTTATTTTTATTTTATTTTATTTTAATTTGGAATTTTGTTTATTTTATTTTATTTTAATAATTAATTTATAAGGTTTTAATTTAATAGAAATAAAAATAATAATAACAATAAAATGGGGTAAAATTATTTTTTGGATTTAATTGAAATTGATTTTGGGAAAAATGGGTGAAAATTTGAATTATGGGGGTATTTTTGAAAAAAAAATCTAAAACCAGAGGTCAAAACGTAATTTAGAAAAATAGTATCACGTTAGCAACTGCGTCAGCAGCCTGGTCAGCAGCCCCGGCCAACCAGGACATGCCTCGTGGCAGGGACAATGACGTGGGAAGCCACGCGGGACGAAGACACGTGGGCGATCCGCATGTACGCGATCGGACGGCCCAGATCCGTTCCCGCACGGACGGCCCAGATCAAAAGCGCGCATGGATGGCCCAGATATCACGCGTGCGAACGGCCCAGATTTGATCACACACAGACGGTCCAGATCACACCGTGATAGACGGTTCAAATTTATTTTTAATTTAATCGCGATCGGACAACCCATATTAAATCATGATGGACGGCTCAGATTAAAAAGGAAAGGTTATAAATAATCGCATCCACACCCAATCCCAAACCCTATCCGCTAGAACCCTCGCCGGAGAAGATAACCCAGCCACTGGAGGAACCGGCCGCCGCCACCCGCCGCTGCACTGGAGGATTTTTTGGCCGCCAAACGAGGTAAAATTTTTCTCCTTGGCTCGTTTTTCGATGCTGAACCTCCTTGTGGTCAAATTAGAGCCAAACCACCGGCCAATTGGCCGAAAAACACCACTGAAGCCCAGCGACACCGCCGCGAGTTTCCTTGGTTTTTGCCTCCGATGAGGCCCTTCCCGGTTTCCGTTCGATGTAATTTTTATACCACCGTCCTTTTCTCTACAGGTTGACCGGAGCAAAACACCAAACCGCAACTCAAGCCGAAGGAGCTGCCTCACCCGAGAGCCCCGCCGCCGGTAAGTCTCGATTTTCTGTAATTTTTTGTCCCACCGAGGGCCCTAGGGGTGTTTTATCACAGGAACCAATGGAAGTTTGGCTGAATTCGGCCGAAAACGACCAGAAACGGCCAACACGAGGCGGATCGCCGCCGCGGGCGACGGCGCCGTCGCCAGAGCACAGCGGAGCCGCCGTGCCGAAATTCTAAAATTAGCCAAAAGGGCCTTGGGTCTAATTTGGGATTTTTTAGGGACATGTGCAGGTACTGGAAGTGTGTTTCAGTTTCTGGAGAAAAATTTAGGGAATTTAGGGACTGCCCGTAGGCACAGTGAGAACTCAATTTCAGACTCCGAGACAAGTAAGGACCTCTCACCCTATTTTCTATTACGGCATTAAAGCTTAATAAATGATAAAATGGTATGTTGTGAATTAAAAGATATGTATAATTAATTAAGGTTGCTAATGGAGCCCGAATCTGATGTATTTTTCGGTCAGTTATTGTTTGATTTATTTTACAGTTTTAAATGCAGTATGGTTCCTGATGTGTTTATTCTATGGTTTTGTATGCATGAATCACGGTTTCATTTATTATGGTTTGAATTATTGTGAACCCGATGTTGTGTTGTCTTGCTTGGTGTCCATTACTGGTTTACGTGTTTGTGTTTGATTGGATAATTGAAATTAAGAAAAATAGAAAAAGGTATGTGAATTGATAAATGGATAATGTCGACAGCCTAACTAGATATCCGGAGATATGGTGGACGGACTGGGTCCATAGGGAACCCTACCGGGAATATGGTCTCTCATATCGGATGGGGTATGGAGATTTTATGTATTTTGGTGCCCATACCGAACGGGATATGGGGACGGCCCGTTTCACCCTCATACCGGACGGAGTATTGAGGTTTATGATTTTGGTGCCCATATCAGACGGGGTATGGGGACAGCCCTGAAATTAAATTATTAATGTGAATGGTTCTCATGTAGCGGGGACCCCCTATGGATCCCCATGGATACTAGTAGGCTGATAAAAGAGGAAAATTTATTGCCTGATGATTGAAATACAAAAGTATGACATATACTATGATACAGATTATGTATGAATTCATGATATTTATGATGTTATTATTTCCATGGGTCGTTTTCATGAATCTCAGTGAGGTAAGTAGACAGTAAAGGTTTTTATTATTGATAAATGAGTTTGTTATAAATTATACTCCATTGGTCGTTTTTGTTTTCTACCAAACTTTACGTCTGTGACAGTGAGATAATGTGATGTCTTTACTGGGCTAGTGTAGCTCATTCCTTACTTAACCATTTCAGATCAGGAGAACTTAGTTCCCGAGCCTGTTCTGCAGGAAGACGGCGAGTAGAAGCATAAGAATTTATTAGTTTCCTTGTAGTATTCATTCATAGTATCTTCTTTAGTTAGTTTATTCTTTCATACGTTTAATTTGTTTTGGTATTGTGCAAGGAATGTTAATCATAATCTATTTTATTTTGCTTCCGCACTTAGAATAAATTTATACATTTCCTTTTAATTTTCGGAGCCGTTACATTTTATGTAATATTTGAGATTTGAAAATGATTTAATTTGCCATTTAATAAAGTATAAACTTTATTTATTTGTATTTTATAATTTAAAAATAAATGGGTTAGTTAAATAAAAAATTAAAATCCACCAAAAATATGAAAAAATAATTAATTTAAAACTTTTTTGAAATAAAATTTTGGAGTTAAGATCATTTTATAATTAAAACGGACCCATTTGGAAGGAGTTTAGATGACCAAGTTTCACTATGCAATTTTGGGCAAAGCAACATGGGATGGCTAACTCAGTGACATGATGAAACAGCCTCTAACTAGAAGAGAAATAAATTCATTAATTTAATGCGAAAGCGTATAATAATGTTAGGATTTACATTCCTCACACATAAATTTGAATGCCCAATATAGTTACGGAAATGTCTCTTTCATAGCGATGCATAAAAAAAACAAAATAAAAATATGAAAATAGCAAATAAATGTTGTGGGGAAATTAACCTCCACTAGCTCTTGT
>NW_019013894.1:7813-19333 GCF_000150535.2 Carica papaya | reverse complement strand
TTGGTTGGGAGAAATTGACCTCAGTCAAAGATATTTGTAACTTTTTGGGAATGACAGGTTATTTCCGCATATTTATAGAAGGATTTTCTAGCATAACTGCTTGCAATACCCAGACCCAGAATTTGGCCCGGAATCAATTTTAACATTTTAAATATATAAAAAATTTATTTTTAAATTAATTTATTTTAATTTTTTTGAATTTGTGAAAAAAATAAGTTAATGATGAAATTAAAAATAATTTTGAAAAAAATGGGTGAAAATTTGGGTTGGGATGGTGTTTTTAAAAGAAAAATCATAAACTGGGAGTTAAAGTGCAAATAAGAAAAATTTTGTCACGTATGACCACTCAGTCAGCAGCCCCGACGAATCAGAGCAAGCCGAGTGGCAAGGCATGCTAACGTCGGTGCCACACGAGATGTCACGTGGGCGATCCGCGTGCCCCGCGATCGAACAACATAAGATCAATCCTGCGCGCGTAAACGATCCAGATTTATTCCCCTTTTAGATACGATCGGACGGTCGAAATCAAATCACGATGAATGATTTAGATTCATTTTCTCCTTAAATGCGATCGGACGGTTGAGATCAAATACGATGAACAGTCCATATTTATTTTCTCCTTAGACTCAATCGAACGGTCGAGATCAAACGCGATGAATGGCCCAAATTAACGTGATATGGGTATAAATATTTCGCATCATACTGAATTCAAACTCTAGCTGCCAGCGTCCCACCGAAGAAGAAGAAGCAGTCGCCGGAGAAGGGAGCCGATCGCCAACTGCCACTGCACTGGAGCTACTTCCGACTGTCAAAAAAAGTAAAAATTCTCTTACTTGCTTGGAATTCGATTTCAAGCACCCATGTGGCCATATCGGAGCAAAATAAACAGCGAGTGAGCTGGAAACAGTGGGTAAATTCTGGCCACGCTGCCGTGGACAAAAACCTTAACCTCTTCCCATGAGCCTCTTCTCGTTTTTCGTTTCGTGTAATTTTTTTACTATTGTGTTCGCCGTTCTATTTTCAAGTTGACTGAAAAAAAATTCTAGCCGCGAAGGTGAGCCAGCGGAGCCGCTGCACCCGAAGGACCCTACCACCAGTAGGTATTCATTTTCTGATTTTTTTCGGCCAACCAAGACCCCCTAACATGCTTTTTTCACATAGATATGTATAAAAGCGGCTGAAATTGGCCAAAACCAGCCGAGAACTAGCAGGTCGAGGCAAACCGCCACCATCACCGGAGCACGACGGTGCCGCCATGTCGAAACTCCGAAATTGGCCGAAAAATATTTTTAACATCGATTTTAGATTTTTGGGGTATTTTTATGTACGTGAAGTGTGTTTTAATTTTCGTAAGAAAATTCAAAAAATTCGAGGACTACTAGTAAGTACAGTAGAAAGTTCGATATTTTGGACATTGATTCGGGTAAAGATCCCTTACTCTTTTCTCTATTATGACAAATTGAGACTTAATAATTAATAATTATATATTTTCATAAAAAATTATAAAATCTTAAAAATAATTACACGTCATTAGTAGAACCAAAACCGGTTAGTTCACAGTCGTTTCGATTTTCTATTTGTTTTCCTATATTGTGTATATTTATTTACTATTATACTGCATATAACTCAATTGATAGTTTTTAGGGTCTTTTTGGTTATTTTATTATTATTTTTCCTGCATTGCGTGCCGGTATTTCGGTCATTGGTTATTTAGCTGTGTTAAAACTATATTGTTGTTTAAGTGAACGGTGAGTATAAAATGAGATATGATTATTGCATGGTTGATGGTTATGTTGATGAAAATTTGTATAAGAAAGACTTATTGGATACCTGGAAAAGGGCAGATAGGCCCGGTACATAAGAAATCTTACTGTGAACGTCATCTCAGTCGGATAGGCCTGGGAAGTCCCTTATCAGTAAGGTCTGGGAGATATGGTTCACCCTCATACCGGACTGAGTATCGAGATGGTGATATGTTTGGCGCCCATACCAGACGGGGTATGGGGACGACCGGTTAACTGTTTAATTGGATATTGGGTTCACGAGTAAGAAGACATGCTTATGGACCCCCAAGGGTACTGGTAAGCGAGTAAAAATATAAAATAATCGTTTATTGTTATCTTCTATGTAATAAATAATAGTGCATGAATACGAGTTTTCATAAGTTATTGTTGGAAAAGACTTATTACACAAATATGGAATAAATGAATTTTATTTATAGTAAATGAGTTTACATTAAATTAAGGGTTCAATTGGTTATTTTTCTTATTTTTACCAATTTTCAGTTTTCTGTATCTGTGATTAGTGTGATATTCTTACTGGGTTAGTATAGCTCACCCATTCATTAACTATTTCAAATCAAGAGGAACAAGATCTAGATCCCGATCAACAAGGGAGTTATGAATAGTTCACCATTCGGACTCCCTTCAAAAGCTAGTGAAGGTCATCGTAGAATTGCTTAGTTATTTATCTTTCATTTATTTCTTTGATTTTCGTTTGTTCTTTTAGAAGAGACATTCTCGTAACCCTATTGAGCATTATAAAGTATTGTATGATGAATGTAAATCATAACTCTATTATTTTGCTTCCGCATTTAATTTATGACTTTATTTCTATTTAAGTTCCAGACTCTTACACCGCCCCTCTGACTTAGCTCACAAAGAAGAACATTAAGATTGAATGGAATGAAAACTGCGAAATGAATTTTATAAAACTCAAGAAGCGGTTGACTACTGCACCCGTGTTAGTTTTACCGAGTAGAACAGGTGAATATACAATATATAGTGATGCATCCTAACTGGGATTAGGTTGTGTTCTGATGCAGTGTGGCAAAGTCATAGCATATGGGTCTAAGTAGTTAAAGAGTCATGAGAAAAATTACTCCACTCAAGACTTAAAACTTGTCGCCATTATTCATGTCTTGAAGATCTGACGCCACTACCTGTATGGGAAGACTTTTGAAATTTATATTGACCATAAGAGCTTGAAGCACATATTCACTTAGAAGGATCTCAACATTTATCAGAGGCGTTGGATAAAGCTTCTCAAGGATTACGATTGTAATATTTTGTATCATCTGGGAAAGGGCAACGTAGTAGCCAATACACTCAGCAGAAAAAGTATAGGTATGTTAACTCACCAAATAGTTCTGAATGCAAGGTAATAAAGATCGCACAACATATACGACTTTAGAACTTCAAGAAAGTTACATGCTTGGCCCACTTGACTATTCAACATGAATTGATCCACAGAATAAAAGAAGCTCAATTAATCGATTTCACCATAGCCGCCCTCAATGAAGATGGAGAATAGGGAGCACATCCATAATTTCAAGTCTCTGTCGATGGGTTACTTAGCTTCCAGGATAAGGTGTGTGTTCCAGATAACAGTGAACTTAAAAGGGATAACATAACAGAGGCTCACAACTCAAAGTTCGTCATAGACCCTGGAAGTACTAAATTATATCAAAGTATGCAACCCTGATTTTGGTAGAGCAATATGAAAAGAGATATAGCCAACTTTATTTCCAAGTGTCTGGTATGTCAATAGGTCAAGGCTGAGTATCAATGCCCAGACGAGTTACTTCAATCATTACCGATCCCGGAGTGGAAGTGAGAGCATATCACAATACACTTCGTGAAAGAATTGCTTAAGGCACGAATAGGGCATGATGTTATCTGAGTGATTGTTGACCAGCTCACCAAGTCCTCTCACTTCTTGGCTATTAAGATGACCGATCCTTTGGACAAACTAATAAGAATGTATATTCAGGAGATAGTCATACTACATGGAGTTCTAGTGACAGTAGTATCCGACAGGGACCTCAGATTCACTTCTCGATTTTGGTCTAGTTTACAGCAAGTCATGGAAACGAAATTGTCCCTTAGTACCATATTGCACCCTCAAACTGATGGACAATTAGAGAGGACGATTCGCATACTGGAGGATATGCTCCGAGCTTGTGTTATAAACTTTGGAAGCCATTGGGATGATAACCTACCTTTGATAGAGTTTGCCTACAATAACAAATACTAAGCAAGCATCAGCATGGCCCCGTATGAGGTATTGTATGGTCACTCATGCAGATCACCGATCTATTCAGAAGAGGATGGTGATAGAAAATTATCCAACCTAGATCTTGTGAAGGAGACTACAGCTAAGATAGTTAAGATCAAAAAGAATATTCAGACAGCTCATAGCAGACAGAAAAGTTACGCAGACACTCGGATGAGGGATTTGGAATTTGAGAAAGGTGACCTAATGTTTCTTAAGGTCACTCCTTTCAAAGGGATCAGTAGGTTTAGCAAAAGAGAAAAATTAAATCCCTAGTTCATCAGGCCATTTGAGATCTTAGACCAGATTGGTACGATCGTCTATAAACTGACATTACTTCCAAAGTTATCCATAGTTCATAATGTGTTCCATATCTATGCTACGCAAGTATAACCCGAACCCCTCATACATCTTGTCCCACGAGCTTTTTTTACTCTAAGAGAATCTATCTTATGAGGAAGTACCATTAAACATTATAGACTGGAAGAGTAGAGTACTCTGCAACCAAGATATTTCATTCGTCAAAGTCCTATGGCAGAACCATACGTAGGAAAAGACCACTTGGGAACTAGAATCAAACTTCAGGGCCTACTACCCCCAGCTATTAGACTGAGTGACAGAGTGACCAATTTGAGAGATCAAATTTTCTTAAGAGGGGAGAGTTGTAATGCCCAAGCCTAAAAAATGACCCGAGATAATTTTTTATTATTATATTATTAATTTAAAATAATTAATTATTTTATTTTATTTTTATTTAAGAAAAATTTTGAGAAAAAATAAATTAGGGACGAGATTGAAAATAATTTTGGAAAAAATGAGTAAAAATTTGGTTCAGGAGGTGTTTTGAAAGAAAAATTAAAAATAGAGGGTTAAGGTGCAAAAAGAGAAAGTTCAGCCACGTAGGATCACCCAGTTAGCAACCTTGACGAACTGGAGCACGCCGCGTGGCAAGGCACGTTGACGTCGGTGCCATACGGGAGGCCACACAGATGATCTGTGTGCCTCACGATTGGACGACCTTGGATCAATCCCACATGCATGGACGGTCCGGATTCGTTTTTTTCTTAAGCGCGATCGGACGATCGAGATCAACGTGATGAACGGTTTATATTCATTTTCTCCTTATGCGCGATCGAACGAACAAGATCGATTGCGATGGATGGTCCAGATCAACGCGGGATGGGTATAAATATTTCGCATCATAAAAAAACTCAAACCCTAACCGCCAGCCTCCGCTAGAGAAGAAGAACCAGACGGTGGATAAGGAGGCCGACTGCCGATCACCATCACACCGTAGCCACTATCGGCTGCAAAAAAAAGTAAAAATTTTCCATACCCTCTTGAAATTCGATTCTGAGCACCTTTGTGGCCAAATCAGAGCAAGAGGGATGGCGGGTGAGCTGAAAATCGTGGGCAAAGCTCGGCCAAGCCGCCGTGGCCAAAATCCCAAAATACCTCTGATGAGCCTCTTTTCGCTTCCCGTTTCACACGATTTTTCGATCATTGCATTTATCATCCTTTTCTATGCAGGTTAGCTGAAGAAAGAATCTTCGGGTAAAGATCCCTCACCCTATACAAGTCACTAGTGAAGCCGGAACCGGTTAATTCACAATTATCTTGATTTTCTGTTTATTTTTTTGTACTGTCCTACTTTCTTTATTTTTTTATAGTACATGTTCTTAATTTATAGTTTCAATAGTCTTATCGACTTATCTGATTATTTTGATTATATATTGTCAGCATTAATGTAGTTTAATTGATCTGTAAATATGATATGAGATATTGGTATGCGTTGTTGGTTGATGAAAATTTGTATGTGAAAGACTTGTTGGTTACTAAGGAAAAGTGCGAACGAGTCCGGTACATAGGGGACCCTACCATGAACGTTACCTCAGTCGGACGGGGTTGGAAAGTCTCTTACCAGAAAGGTTTGGGAGATATGATTCACCTTTATACTAAACGAGGTATTAAGGCGACGAAATGTTTGGCTTCTATTACCGGACGGGATATGGAGACGGCCGGTTAATTGTAAAATTGAATATTATATTCACGAGTATGGAGGAGATCCTTATGGACCCATAAAGGTACTAATAAGCAAGTAAGAACTGAAAGTTATTATCTTTTGTTTTTTTATGCGTGAAAGTGAAAAATGGTATAGCTATACGTTTTCATAGGTTATTTTTTAAAAATTCATTACGGTAAGTATCAAACAAACATTTTTAAATTTAAATATATTTAAATAAAGCAAATGCTCTATTAGTTGTTTTTTTATTTTTACTAATTTTTAGTTTTCCGTATCAGTGATTAGTGTGATATTCTTAATGGACTAATATAGTTCACTACTTTATTAACCATTTCATATCAAAATTATCAGAATCCAGATCCCAATTAGCAAGTGAGTTGTTAGTAGTTCAACATCGAACTCCTTTCAAGTACCAGTAAATATTGTCTTATGGTACTTTTGTATTCGTTTTTTCATTTCATTTCTTTAACTACCGTTTATCTTTCAAAATGAATATTCTCGTAACCTTATTACACATTTTAAATTATTGTATAAAAAATGAAAATTTTAACTCTATTAATCGTTTTTGCATTTATTTTATAAATTCATTTTCATTTAAGGTTTCGGAGCTTTTCATATTTCATCAAACATTAGTATATATGTATATATTTATATATGTGGGCAATATTTATTTCATCAAAATGGATTAAAAATATAGTAAGTGAAACAAGCGGGTAACTTATGTCAGTTAAGTTTTGTGTATATAATTAATCAGATGGGGACTACTTAAATTTATCATATAATCATATTACCATATAATTAAACGTACCATATTAGCTAGCATGATCATGAGAAAAAAGCATTAAAAAGATGGATCGGAACAATATTAAATCCACACGTTACAGAAGTACCAATTTTTGGATCCATCTCAGCCAAATATGTGTATATACAAGAAGTGAACATGCTTCTAATGCTATATCATAGTCATATTGAATATAGTGCAACTGTCAATCCCAAGACACTATCAATACAAACAATATAATTATGTAACAAATATCACATGTTTCATCATTAAACCATCTTTAAGAGTAAAGAAACTAAAATCATCAACATCCATTAACTATGGCAATAAGGAATCCCCCAGGTAATTATTCATAGGCTGAGGCACACAGGAATCATCATAACTAGCCCATGAATTCATGAAGTACAAGCACTAAAGTTATATCAAGGGCACCAATTATATAACTTCGGCTCATTTTTTGCAGAATGATCAACAGATAAAAGAACTGGCAAATGTAACTAAGATGCTGCATGACATTATTATTCATATAGTCCAAGTTTATGTGACCTAAAATTTTTGTCAAATGAAATAACTTCCACCTCGATTGTTCCCACGAATCCAAAAATAAAAATAAACGAAAAAGTTTGTCCCCTAATTAGATGTGTATTGATCATTATAAAATGCTGAGATACAATGGCATTGCTCAAACAAAACATCCAAAATTTTTCCATCAGTAAAATTGGCATATCCAACAGGATAATGACAAATAATCGTTCTCTCATTTAATATGCATACCACTTCTATCCCCTACTAAACCTGCAAAGTGATGAAGTAGAAGAGTGACTATGTAACATACATCCTTCTTGTGAAATCCGAACTACTTCCTTGTTTTGTTAAGCCTCTGCAAGTGGTAATTTATGCTGCCCCATGCTTTTCGGTTTTTGTTATTCTGCAAAAAATATTCAGCATTAATACTCACGTCACATTGCAAGAGATGCTGGCTCGATGAGTAGAATATCTGTTAAACTACATCATGCGGGGGGAACATAGAAGGGGAAAAAAGAACCGGAAATCAAAATTACCTGGGCATCCATACAGGCACCCAAAAGCTCCTTTTGCCTGGCACATTTGTCATCATTTATCTGGTTTAAGGACAAGCAGTTGAGAAATGACATCATTTCTTTCATGCAAGGTTTTGCAAATGCGCCAAATTTCTTCGGGTTTATGTATAGGCTACCAGATTTTTTCCCCATTATTCTGCAATTCAAACCACACATTGAAAACTTCAACCAGACTAAAGTAAGCATATAAAGATTATCAACTAGTATATAAACACATCTGCTTAGGAACTGAGGAAAGCACCACAATTTTGTTCGTGATCAACTACCAACCAAAGAATAAAATGACAATGTATCATGTGAACAACCTGATAAGCATTCAAGATGAGCAGGATATTAACATGGTTGCTGCACTTAACTGGAAATGTTTGACGGACTCAAATTCCACATTGATAAGATTTTGCTTACAATTTGGGAAATGTATTTCAAACTTAAAAACAAAATCTTAGTTTTTATTATCTATGCAATACCAAATAATAAATATTTTATTGTTCCTTCAAGAAAAAAACTTTCCTTTCCATATCTTAAAGAAAGACTTAAGTTTGAACACCAACTTAGAAAAATAAATTTTCCAGTTTTTATATTGCCACATTAACAGTTCTTTGGTAACCTAACCTAGTGTGTTCATATTTCAATTAGAAGTTCTAAGGTGACTCTTTTTCTAATTGTCTTATTCATATATATATAATTACTCTATTCAAAATTCCTTGAACTATTAGTAAAAGACATTCTAGTATCAATAGTAAATAATTCGAAGTCTCTTTCCTATAAGCTTTACTTTAAAAAAACAAGAAAATAAATATAATGCATATATAGCAGAAAATAAGGATTAATAGATTTATATTCTAATCACACTATTATTTGTTATACAATAAAATATTAAAATAAAGAAAAATATTATGATTTAAGCCCTTTTGCCGAGCCATATCTATCAAAATTCCTCCAAAAAAAGAAAAAAAACCTTGTTATTTAGTTACTGAAATAAATAACCTCGATATTTTTAACATCATAACTTTGAGAACATAAGAGATGAAAGGAATACATAACATATCAACAATTACCCATAAACCCGCTTAATATAACCCCTTTATAAGAACATTAGTTATGTTGTGCATTCCAGATGGGGTAAAATGGAACCACTGGAACTAGAAAGACAAAGAAAGGCTTCTTTCTTAGAAGATGAACTATTTATTGCCTATCATATGCCGAGTTCATTAATACAAGTTTCGTCACTGTACTGGATTAAAGTTAAGATCTATTGAATTCCCTTAATAAGACAATCTTAAACAGATATCTTTGAAAGAAAAAATAAAAATAAAACAAATCAAAAGAAGAGGTCTGATGGTAACAAAGAAGAAACATGTTATTTAAACACAAAGCATTCACCCATTTTACTACAGCAAAACCCAGATATAATGTACTCAAAGTTACTCATCCGGTAAAGCCGTCAGTAGCAGATTAGGAGCAATGAAGAGAAAATCTTGAATATTCATTAACGAGAAATAGAAGATCAACAAAATTATTCAATGACCAAAAGGGATAATACCCATCAAGGCAAATACAAACACCCAACTGAGACTTATCCAAACTTAATCTTCAAGTAAATTATATAAATGCACGTATATCTGTAGTTTGTGGGCGCGCAAATGTACAGGAAAACAATTAAGCAATGAGCATTGGCGGCTAAGGGAGATACCGAGAGAGGGAGTGAGTTAGTGAGTGAGGGCATAAAGCAATGGAGAGGGATATATACGCGTGAGTATGTGAATCAAAATTTACATCAAATTCTGAAGTTCCCGTTCGCTATTTCGATTCACCTTATCAAAATTTAATCGACAAGTGAACTTTAATTTGAAATTGAAATTAAAATATCAAAAAGAAAATGTTTCAACAGCTCCAGTTGAACAATAAGAAATCAACGATTCTAAGTAGAAGCGAGGGACCTTACCGGAGAACCGACCTCGAGAATTGAAGAAGGGAACTCCCGCAAGCTCTAGGGCTTTGAGGCTTTCAGCTTTGCAAGTCACTGTATTAACAAGTTTCTGGTATTTTTCTCATATGGAGTCGGGTCGGATCTTGTTCCTTTCCTGAGATTTCGGTGTAAGGCCCGAGACTGATTGGGCTAAACTGAGCCCATCTAATAAACAAATAGTCTAAGAAAAATGTGGGCCCGAAAAGCCCTGAATCCCACCAACCCACTGCCGTGCCAATCAATATAATATCGAGAATTGACACTTTATTTTTAAAATAATTTTATATTTAATATAATAATATATAAAAATATTATTTCTTTTTAAAATAAAAAATAATTTTAAATATATTAAAATAAAATTAATGTGATAATATAAATATGAATAATATTATAATAATTTAATGCAATAATATATAATATTTAATTACAGTTAATTAAAAATATAATTTTAAAATACAATATGTAATCAAAATTTATTTACAAAAGATTGCTTCTCACTTAGCACTAGAATTATAGTATACATATATTAATTAACACTGAAATAAGATAAACCCATTACTTCGATTTCCTACCTTTCCATACAAAGAATGGAAGATCTGTAAGTAATTTTTTTGGTCCTACACTGATTAAATTTCACAGCAATAAATTGTTACACAAGTGGAACCCTGCAAATTACTTCAGATTGTGTAAATTTATGCATAATATTTCAATATTTTTCCTTTTTAAGCGTACGAAAGCAGAAAGAAAGAATCCAATGCAGATATTCAACTCTCGCAATAAATACGTAATAAATAAAATATTATTAAAAAAAACAAAAAAACAAGGAGACAAAAATAAAATTGTACATAGACAGGAAAAATAAACTCATGCACGCACTTGGGTTTAAAACCCCATGACATCATCATACTTGTGTTCCCTTCGTAATCATTGGCAGCCAACCCAAGCGGTCCTCCTCCTATTTTTACTATTTACATTTTATTAACTATGTATATATATTAAGTAAATTTAGTATTTATTTTTTATTAATTTAAATCGTATATTATTTAACAAGTTAAACCTCATATATATATATATATAGAGAGAGAGAGAGAGAGATTATTATTATTTTTTTTTTTTATTCTTAAAATCCAAATTTTTGTTATAATGATATAATATATATATTTTGAGTTAATAATTTAAATTTGAGTTTTATATATTTAATAATTTAAAAATTAAATATTTTAAAATTTTTACTTTCTTGCTTCGTTTGAAAACTGATGGATATTTTTATATTATTTCATTCACTAAATATGTGGGTAAATTAATTTACATGATTTTTTTCGAACCAAAATTATTTATTTAAAAAAAAAAAAAGAAGATGATTTTAAGCACTAAAAAATAAAATAAAAACAAAACAAAACTACTTTGTCTTTGTAGTAGTTCGAGATTTGTGTATCGAAATGTTTGGATGTGTATATATAAACAAAAGACATGATATAGAACAAGTGGTATTAATATTCCGTCCTCCAAACGTCAATCAAATATCAAATTATATTTTATTTTATTTTATTTCACGTGAATATATATATATATATATGTTTAATTTACGCCATAA
>NW_019013893.1:0-16899 GCF_000150535.2 Carica papaya | reverse complement strand
CTCTCCATACGTTTGAGGCAAGTCGTTCGGCACGTGATGGGGAAGAGTGGACATGTATTTGTGGAAGGTTGCTAAATTCTTGATGCAGATTTAATTGCCTGAGAAGGTGGTGGAATTTATCTATAAGTCAAGGGAGGGATTTATATTATGTAAAATTGCATATAGAAAAAACCTATAATCATGTTCCCTGCTCTATATTCATATACTTGATCAGAGAGGTGGTGCAAGTGAATCAAAAGATGCATCTACTTCCTTTGCAATCTTAATCAATGGTTTGTATAGACTTCTTTCCCTCCTCTAAAGGTCTAAGACGAGGGGATTCTTGCACTCTGTCCTCTTTGTTAGTGTTATAAAGGCTCTTCACAGAACGTTGCTGAAGACTAATCTAGGCAAACTTGTCTACAGTTTGGTTGTTGGTAGTGGATCTTCTCGTAAGGAGATCACCTACTTATTATTTGCTAAGGACATCTTTTTTTTTTTCTATTGTGAAGAGAGTTCATGTTGAATATAAAATGTGTCTTGATTTTGCTTTAAGGTTGTCTCGGGGCTAAGAGTTAACCTTCGACTGTTATAAGATAGTCTCCTTTAGGAATGATGTAGGTAGTAGATATGTTGGCTGGGATTCTAGGGTGGAAAGTGACATCCTTTCCTCTCAAGTACCTCAATCTGCCTCTTGTTGCGAAGTTTAATGATCTCAGAGTGTGGGATCCAATCATCAAGGATGGAAAGAAAGTTCTCTATCTGGAAGAGGAAGTATAAGGGTGGAAGACTTACCCCATCAAAGTATTCTCTGACTTAGGAAAAGGGTGGTTCCTATATCATTTTATATGAGGATGATTTTTAGGAGCATAGGTGATATCATCTTGGGGCTTGGAACTCAATCAAGCATCCTAAGGTGCTTTTTTTTTTTACAAACAATATTTCTTTTTTTTTTGTGACTTCGTCCTTTGCATTTAAAGAACAGATTTTTAAAAATGATGTGATTCAACCTCAGACCCATTTGAATGTAGCAGACAACAGCGGGGCCCGAGAATTGATGTGTATCCGAATCATAGGAGCTAGTAATCGCCGATATGCTCATATTGGTGACGTTATTGTTGCTGTGATCAAGGAAGCAGTACCAAATACGCCTCTAGAAAGATCCGAAGTGATCAGAGCCGTAATTGTACGTACTTGAGCCTTGGAATCAGGTCAAAGGATGGGTTTTGAACAAGTCACTGTCGGATAAATGGCAGTTGCTATTTATGCATGGTAAAGGCCACTTCTGGAAGGAGGCAACTAGCAAATTTGAGGGGAGCAGGTGGAAAACGGCGGGGTTGTAGACACTTTTGGCGCTAGGCTGATGGAGTGGATTAGTGGGAGTGGAATCTGGTGCTACAACTGGTTCATTTGAGGGTTGGTAATGGGAGAAAGGTGAATTTCTGGCACGGTAGCTGGTTTGGGAATGTGCCCTTCAAAGTTATGGTTTTGGGTTTTTTTGAGTTCTCTCGAAGCAAAGATGCTTTAGTCAAGGATCTTTCGGGTGGGGATGATTTTACAACACCCTCCTGGAATATTTGACTTGCAATTTGAATGATTGGAATTTTTAGCTGCTTCATTGTCTTTGCTGTCTAGTTGCCAAGTTGACCCCACTGCATCTGCCAATCTGGTTACACCCTCTCGAGAATGGAGTATTTTCTGTTAAGTCCTATATTTGTCTTCTTTATCAATCTGAAGTTGCTTTTATAATATTTACCTTATCTGGAGGTAGATGTGGAAGAAAAAAGCATTGCCTTGTGTTGCTTTCTTTGCCTTTCAAGCAGCCTTGTGCAAAATGACACAAGTTGTAACTTACAGAAAAGAGGGAGAAGTCATCATCAATGGCTGCCTGTTGTGCCTTCGTGAGAATGCATTGCCTTCATTCTCTAATTATCTTTTTTGCTGCCCTGAGTCTAGGAGATCACAGAATTCAATCGTCAATCACCTGAACATCTCTTGAGCAGTAAGCGACTCAGTGGTAGAAAAATTTTGGGCACCCATTTGGTATAACCATTTCTTCTTTTGGTAGGGTAAGAGATCATTTGTTTCAGGGTTGAATTAGAGATCATTGGTCTCAAGGTAGGATAAGAGATCATTGGTTTCAGATCTTGAGTTTTTTGTTTAGAGGTCAGTCAATCTTTTCTGGGAAGGATCTTGGGATCATTATTGACATTTGGTGTTCTTCTGGATAGCTGTAATGTTTTCTTTATACGGGGGTAGCACCCACTTGGTGCTTTGTTTATAACATTCTTCTTCTTTAGAAGATAGCCAGTTTAAGTGTCATGTTCACTGCTTCCTTGTTTTTGGACATTGGCTCTACTAAATTGTTCAACTTCCATTTCATGTGAACCTTGAAGCTGAATAAGAAAGCGCTGCATCATATTGATGTTGATTATACTATTTATTAAATAGTTTGACTGAGAGACAAGAGACATCAAGTATAATTGGTTAATATTAAACTATAATTGGTTAGTTTTTCAATATTTATATACCACTATGCATGTGGAAGAGGCATCATTATCACTTTTTCTCTAGTTCTCCATCCATTTGTTATTTGATGAGATCTCTTTTCTCTGTAGAACTAGTATTTTGTTCATTGCTTTGACTTAAAGTTTATGTCACAGAGCGCTTAGCCCTGATACGGCAGCAAAGAGCGGAAGCTGCCAGGAAGCGAGAAGAAGAAAAAGCTGGTATGTCATAATTCATGTTGCTCAATTTTTGCATCACTTTTGCACAAGCCCCCATGGACTTTGTATTGCAAAATGTAGATAGCACAGCAAGATACAATTGCACATGCACATGCACCCACATGGATACGAACATTTTTCATTTATTGGGTAGTAATGGTCTTTCTATTTTTTGTGGCAGCCAAAGAACAGAAAAAGGCTGAAGCTCGCAAGTAAGCAGTTGAGGGCAATCAGCTTACTATTAGTGTTTCTTTTCCTTCAATGTTTGACACTTATGTTTGTCTGTATACTCAAAGCTTTATGTTTGGACAAAAGTGAAGGGGTTGCGGTGGGTGGCGGGTGCATGGGTATATTAAAGCCGATAAAGTTACGATACCTTTTAGAAATTACTGTATTTTATTCTATCTCATTGAGCATCTCATAATTTATATGCCAACTATTAATGTTTCATCAATTGGTGAAAAGATACCCGATTAACTGAAATGACATTAGGTCTCTGGGTCAGTTCGCTTATGTTTCGGCTGTTTAGGAAACTTTATGATAAGGAAATAAATAGTTACATAATTAGAATAGATTCTCCAGAGGAAGGTGATGAAGGTTGTGGTTGCCGATCTTTCCACTGGAGAAACATGAATGAATAAAAAATAATAAAAAGTATAGGAGGAAGCTTGGGATGGCGGTGCAGGTAGCCTCCCAAAATTGGGCAGAAGCCAGCACATTGCCTAGGAAAGAATCTGGTCCTATCCCATTATCAGAAGTTTGTTTCAACAAGTTGTATACTTGTTAATTATCTAAGTATATGTGGCTTAAGAGTAGTTAACTTTTAGTTCAAAAATCATCCTTATTCCCTTTTTAAAAAGTTAAACTTGTTAATCGGGCTCGAAGATTACAGGCATTTTGTACATTAGGGGCATTATGAGGGGGTCTCTATGCAACCAAAACACAAAAAGTTTCTTATAGCTTTTGCACGAACTGGTTGAATCCCGATGCTTTGCTTTCTCACTTACTGGGGAAACTTTCAAATCTAACCCAGAATTGGAATGTAATTAACAAGATTCTCTGTTCTCTCTGCTTTACCTTTGTGTTGGATAAGGTAGTCCAAGGTATTTTGTGGGTCTTAATTTGATGGAGCCGAAGGGGGGGGCACATATCAATGAGTAAAATATTAAGAGGGTTCATTTTAGAAGGTAGGGATTTGTTTGTTCCAAAATTTTCATCTGTAAAAAGTTCAGATTTTTAAGTAGATTATGATTTGCTTTAGTATTTTTGTTTTGGATTGAGTAAGTAGCACCCCCACACATACTCTTGTTTTGCACAAGAGTTTGATGTGTGAATTGAATAGGAAATGTCTGGCCAACAAAATGCTGCAATTTGGTTAGTAGGCATGAAACAAGCAGGTTTTGTTGGGTAATAAATTACAAGACGTATTTGCGTTCACCTATAAAAGAAAGAGCACATGGGATTCTTAACTTGCCTATAAAGTGTGGGATCCACTTACTTCAATCCAAGTTTTTGCGGCTAAAAAATCATATAGGGTAGGACCCACTTGCAAATATAATCTCTCTCTATATACACATATATACACACACATAGATACATATATTTATTTATAAAAAGAGCCGGTGATGGATACATGCAAAGTCCAAAGCCTTGCATGGGACTTAAGAATATGCTTTTGGCATTTCTTTTTCTCTCTCTCTCTCTCTCAAAATCACCCCTTAACCTCTACTCTACGGCTATTCTTTGCAGCCTCATCAAGTTCCTTTTCACACCACACCACAACATACCATTTTATTCTACCTTTCTTGGCTAACCCCATTATCTATGATTCAATAATGACCAAATACATGTAAAGCAGTTTAGAAGAAGTAGAATTTTTTCATTTAAAAGATACGAAGGTGTATTGAAATTTGGTATATCACTCGGTGCTAGCAATGACCAAAAGTATATGGCAACATTTTTGGGCATGTGGGTGTCATTTGTTTGGTCAACAACAATAAGAATAACTTGAACTACATGATTAGATGGTACCTCTTGTGGGATTTGTTTGTATTCCTACACGAGTTGTTTGTTACAACACGGTTTAACTTTTAAACCTAATGCCTTAATATTGGAATTCCCTTTTCTCTCACCTCTCTCTCTCTCTCTCTCTCTCTCTCCCCACTTCTCTATGTGTGTGTGTCTACATATATATATATATAAGTCACAAGACAATATTAGTTGGAGCTATAATTAATGGTTTGGATCATTTGAGGATGAAAAAGAGACTAGTTAATAGAAACAATAAGACCCATTTTTCCATATGTTCTTTTTTTTTTTCTTTTTATTTAACTAAATTACTATTCTAGTGAATCTAATTGTATATTATTTTAAAATGATCGACATTGTATTTTTTCAGTAATTTTATAATTTAGAAAATATAATTTAAATAATTTTTTTTTAAAAATTAATTTTATATATTCAAATTAAATTTATTTATAATCAAAATAAAATAGTTTATTCTAACAAAATCTAAATAATTCGTAAGAAAAAAAAATACTTTTAACTAGAATTAAAGAATAAAATATGACGTACAATTAAAATTCAACGAAATTATTGAGTGCATTTAATTGGTCATACACATCAAATATCTCATAATTACAATATTTTTAACAAGTAAATTAAATAATAATTATATTTTTCGTTGTTTAACGTAACTATTTTTTAATTTTATTATTGATATTTTTTCTTTTTTTTTTAAAAAAAAATAATCTTGAATTTTTTATTTATTTATTTTATAAATGAAAATAATTAACAATTTTAATAAAAAAATATTTATCTCATAGGTAATTATTTATTTATTTTAAATTTTAAATTAAGCTTTAGATCATATCGAAACTAAAATTCTTTTAATATAATTCTGATTTTTTTTATTAATAATTGAAATAGAAAAAATAATTATTATTGTTTATTTAAATATTTAATATATATATATATATTTATTAAAAAAAATGAGTTTGCATCGAATTATAATTCTACGAGTTTGAATAGAATTATATTTTTATATTAAATTTGTGATTAAGTTTATAATTTAAAAAAAAAAATAGAAAAAGTTTAACTCATTTACAACTACTAATCGTTATTAGATAATTAATTAAATATTAAACTATAATTAGGAATGGGGGTTGGTCCCACAGCTGTGTGTATCTTCTGAGAGCGAAAAATAAAAAAATAATAATAAATAAATAAAAAATAATCGACTATAAAGAAAATAAAAACCAGAACCAAAGAGAACTTCTTCTCTCTATTTCTCTCTAAATTTCCCTCTCCGATCTCTTCTCCCTTTGACAAACCTCTAATTAATCAGGTAGATGTATTTGTTCTCCTTCAAATTGAACGTTTTGGTGTTCTATCGGTGTCCAATCTCTGTTCTTTTCGACGTTTAGGTTACTCTCGTCCGGCCATTGTTGTTAAATGGTTTGATTCTAGGGTTTTCAGAGCACTTATTTTTTGGGGGGTCGATCGCAATTTAGATTGATCACTTAATCGCCTTTGATCAGCTTGATTGTTAAAGGAAATTGGGTTTTTTCATGTTTATTTTTTGCAGGGATTTTCGGTATATGCTCATCCTTGTTGAAGCGGACACCTACCGGTGAAACTTGAGAGTTGTGTATTTGTTCATGATAACAAGGTACGTAATTTTTTTTTGGATATCTTTAATAATCTCTATGCATAGTTTTTAGTTTTTTTAAAAAAATAAAAACTTACATGATCATTAGCAAATTTTGTTGCTGAAAATTTTGGATTTTATTCGTTTCTTGCGGGGGATGCTGGTGAATTTATAGAAAGAGGTGGATAAGTAAAAGATTTTTGATATTCTCTTTTGCGTTTCTGACAATTGATAATTTTTTAACGTCAGTTTCATTGGATTTCCCCTCTTTTATTTATATAATTACTTGGAACTTATATTCTTCCATGGTTGCATGAGTTCAGAGTGGATGAAGTTTTATGTGACTTTTTTCTTGGGTTTTGAAGTTATTGTTAGGGAGTTGGTTCTGCGTTTTGTATCTGTTTGATTCAACATGCTCTATAACTAATATATAGCTATATTTGTTGTTTCAGGTGAGCCTTAAAGCATGAAATTGATATTTATTCTGTAATGCAACAATTAGTAAAATCTCGAGATTCTGTTCGTCGTGTCCGTTATTTTCTTATTGTGCGTAGGGGCTTTGTCAATGGCTTATTGGTTTGAGATAAAATTAAGAGGTCCTTAATTATTTCTTATGAAACTTAGGAAGAGATTTTTCGCATGATTCTGGGCATGGCCTGTGAACTTAAACCAGTGAGGTTTGGAATGGCTTGATGAAAAAGAAATATTTCTTCTTGGCCAACCGTGCTCGGATCTCTATTTTCTATTCTTGATGGTTAAAGTTGGTAATAGTTAGTAATAGAACTTCAGAAATATGCTTTTTCTTGAATGAAAATGCCACCTTATATGGAACTTAACTGCTGATTGCACGAGGTTTGTTACTAAGCAGCTCGGCTGAATAATTATATGTTGCCGTGCTTGTGTCTCTGGATGTGCTTGAAATTCTTGAATTTCTTATTTGCGGGAGTGGTTGTATTCATTGTTGCACACAGTCGTGTTTGGAAGAAAAAGCTTTCATGTGGCTATTTGGATAGGATCCTGTGTTTCTTACTATTTCTGGATTTTGATTCTGGAAATAAAAAGTTGCCGCAGTGGAAGCTATACTTATTAGCATGATTTTTAATTGTAGTAAGGGAATTTTATTGTTTAGAAGGAAACTGGGGTGGTCACTTCAGTGCACAAGAGAAAGGGCTCTAACAAAAGCTTACTAGAAAGCTCCAAATATCTATATGCTCTTTATTTACAAAAGAGTGCCCATTAAACCAACATGTCAAATATGAACCTCCTTTGTCTTTCACGGGTCAAATAAAATCTGGAAGGGGGGATTGTTTATGTCATATGAGCATTTACGTATGAGGATTTGAGAGAATGTCAGTTGAAAATGCAAGTCCCTCTGTTTGTGTTATTTGTTTTTTCTCTCAGAAAAAAAGTGGAGATGTCAATTTTTATGACATGTCTGCTTCAACCTGGAAATTGCTGAAGGTTTTTCCTCTTGTAATTTACGTATTTTCTATGGATTCATCCAACCAATTACTTTGTCATGTAAACGTTTCTCTCCTACTTGTGACATTTATTAAGCAATTACCAACCTTAATGTTTCTGCAAAATTGGATATCAACTTGTTTGGTGGTTTTTGCTCTGATTAATTTTGACATAAATTTTACAAGCAGGGACAATCTGCAGTGGCAACATGGGACAAAGAAGTATGATATGCTCTAGTCAGATGATTGATTTAGAAATGGATCAACGTGGTCAGGGTTATCTCCATCCTGAGCCTTGCATCTTTTTGGGGGGCGTAACAGGCTTCCCACATCCTGATATTCAGACAGTAATGACGGCTGCAAGGAACACAAGTAATATCGATGCTCATCATTTACCAGAGCATTATGAGGGTGCTATGTTCTATGGGATCCCACAATACCATGGTGTTCAGCATCATCACGCTGCTTCAAATCTTGATTTGAGTGTTGGGTCTGCGTCCAATTTCTATGTGCCTTATATGCCCACTCATCTATCTGGTGTTCCTATAAATCATGGGTCACCTGATCAATTGCCATCTTCCAGTAGTTTTGGAGTGGTTGGAGTTGCTTCAGATGAATATGAAAGAAATACGCATTTCATGGATCATGGGAGAGGCTCATATAAAAGAAAGAATTCTGAAGGGATTCCAGGGAATTCTCAGTCTTTTAGTACATTAGCAGCCTCTACTTCTTCTTTTACTCCTTTGAATATGAGGCATCCAGATGGGCCTGCTGCTGCAACTGATGGTGCATCTTTCACCTTGCCTCAATACAGAGGATCAGGCGCTCCAATTAGGGAAGTAGTATCTCAGAGGAGCGTAAGAAACAGATCAGGTTCTACTGCAATGGATCCTGTTCTGGCACAGAGCCATAATAGTTTTGTTCAAGGAAACTATATGGGACAGCAATTTTCACAATCCAGCCCTCTCTGGTTGGATCAACAGTTGAGCAATAATCGCAATGATGGAGGTCCTTCGGTTTGGTCTCAGGCGCCTGCTCTCCCTTATATACAAGGTAATTTCTCCATCCCTTGTTTCATTGCCCATTGCAAGTCAATATTTGTTCTGATATGGCCTTATTCATTTTTTAGGCTCACTGTTCTCATATTTTTCCTTTCAAATATTTGGCCTTTCTATTGTATCGTAATTCATTTGTTCTGTTTTATTTTGTATTCCTGCAGGAAATAACGTCAGTGTTGGTTCTGTAGAAACTGGAAACATGAATGCACCAAGGTATCATGAGACATCCAGCAACAGGAATTCCACAGCTTATCTACATCCTTCCCAGCTAAACCTCCGGCATCATACTTTTAATCATCATTCAGCACCAGCTATTCAAGGAGTGAGAGGCCATACCAATCAAGTAGCAGCAACTTCATATAGAGTGCCAGCTAGTTATGCTCCGCGTGGCATGATGAATCCTTCACAGAATAATTTGGAAATGGGGCCCAGGCATCTTGGACCTCTTCAGCCTACTGGTTTTAGGATATATCAGCCTCACAGGGATGGATTTGTGCACGACACAACTCTAAGACACCACAATCTTCCGCATCTGAGAGTTATGCCAACTGATGTAATGCTCTCTCTCTCTCTCTCTCTCTCTCTCTTGTGTTTTCCTTTTTTCATTCTAAAAAAAATTTACTAGATGTGCAGTTTCATTTGAGACAAATAGCTTTTGTAGTTCTTTTGGCAGTAAAATACTTACGATTAAGTCTATGATTGTTATTAATGACGTGTCCCTTTCCTCCCTCTCTTTGTGTGTTTATATTGGCATTAAGGTACCTTTGGTTTATGCTTGTAGGGAGTTGCTCTACTGGAGATACCAGACATATATGATGTAGGCAATTATGTTGATCACCACAGGGACATGCGTTTAGACATAGAGAATATGTCTTATGAGGTGAGTTATGAATTACTAGTTTCTTTTGCTCCACTGCCTTTAACTTTGGTCTCCTGCTTGTTTAAATATGTTCCGGATTTTATGGAAGTTTATAAAATTATATCTGAGCATATATGAATTTTGATTGCAGGAGCTTCTTGCATTGGGTGAGCGGATTGGCAATGTAAACACTGGTTTATCAGAAGAAACTGTTCAAAGTCGATTGAAAACAAGAATTTATCTATCATGTGCAATCAATTTGGAAGAAGCACCAGCCATGGATCAGGAACATGATTCTTGCATTATATGCCAGGTAAAATAACACTCATGGTATAAACTTATAAACAGTCTTGGCATGTGGAATTTTAGAATTATTTACTGGGAACCTGGTATTTGACAGGAAAACTATAAGAACCAAGAGAAGATAGGAAGTCTTGAATGTGGACATGAATACCATGAGGATTGCTTGAAGAAGTGGCTATTTGTGAAGAATGTGTGTCCCATATGCAAATCTGAAGCAGTAGCCACAGAGAAGAAAGATGTATAGACAGTGGTGAGTGGTGAGCTTACACCCCCAAAGAAAAAAAAAAAGTGCTGCTATTGCCTTTCTCCTGATCTGTAATTATTACTATGACAAAATCGAGAGGTACTTTGCTATGTATTTTGTATATGAACTTGCAAATATGAGACTAACAGTCACCCTGTCATATCCATTTATTTGTTGGCTCTGTATTTAAGAAAAATTGTACAGACTTTCCTTGTCTATGCACCGGTTCATGCTGTGTATTCTTACCAGTTTGGATTTCATGTTATGATGGATAAGATCTTGGTTTAACAACTGTGAAAAGGAATGTAAATTTATAGTCTGTATGTGTCTTGGAATGTGAATTTATGTCAGTTTTCTTTTTCAAGTTTTTATTTTGATATTTAGGCATAATTATAGGTGTCAATTTAAAGGTGGAAATAGAATGGAGATTTGAGGGAGAACAGAGTTGATAGTCAGGGGCTAGGTTGAATGGGTGAAACTAAGAGCTAAAGGGTCATATAGAGGTTGAGCTGTAGGGGAGGAGATAAAGTGGGGAAGAGGAGCGACTTAAGCGAGCTTAACAATTACATGAAGGAGAGGGATGAGGCAAGGGAAGATGATATGCCCTAACGACTAACATCAATAAGAACCTACTTCCATGCCTGTACTCTTTGAAGACCTAGTTGTTAGATCTCTCTGTACATAATTGTTATTCTTCTTCCTCATTGCCTCTTCTCTCCGCTATTCTCTTTTCTTCTTTATCCAACTTATGCTTTTGGTGAAATTTTTATTTTAGTTTTGTTAATCTTTTTAGTTGAGTTTATTGGGTATTCTCTCCATAGAGAATTAAAGATGATCTTTTTGGGTTTGTAGAAGAGGAGGGGAATTAACTCGGGGTAGGAAACAAAGTGATTTTGTTGGAGGTTGGCCATTAGTCTCCAATGGAGAGACAACTAGAATGGAAAGGAAGAAGATACAAAGATGTCAGATACATTGTAATTCTGTATGCTCAAACTGATCTATAAAAACCTACTTCCATGCACGTACTCTTTGAAGACCTAGTTGTTAGATCTCTCCGTACATAATTGTTATTCTTCTTCCTCATTGTCTTTTCTCTCCACTATTCTCTTTTCTTCTTTATCTAATTTATGCTTTTGGTGAAATTTTTATTTTAGTTTTGTTAATCTTTTTAGTTGAGTTTATTGGGTATTCTCTCCATAGAGAATTAAAGATGATCTTTTTGGGTTTGTAGAAGAGGAGGGGAATTAACTCGGGGTAGGAAACAAAGTGATTTTCTTGGAGGTTGGCCATTAGTCTCCAATGGAGAGACAACTAGAATGGAAAGGAAGAAGATGCAAAGATGTCAGATACATTGTAATTCTGTATGATCAAATTGATCTACTACGATCTATTTATCTTTTTAAATTGAGTTAGGGTCGACTTCAAATTTAGATGCAAAAAGTCTGTTTGAACTCGAACCAAATTTATTATGTATGACAACAACATGTGAATGGGTGAGAAGTAGAAGACTAGTGTTTTCTAGATACGTAATCTTCCAATTCAAGAACATAAAATTGTTAGCGTTTTGTAATATTATCTTTCAGGTTATAAAGGAAGTACATCTGCGCTAGAAGACGGCAGAAGAGATTCCGAAACAGATGAAAAATAAGAGGAAGAAGATGGAGTGAAGAAAAAGAGAAAAGGAATTTGATGTTCTTGTTTTTATCTTTCATTGTGGGTTGCTGAACTTTGAAAAATAAATAAATTTAGGCAGGCAAATTGGGTCACATGAAGGTGTTTAAAAACTAGAATTTGCTGCATGTTATGGATATAATTTGAAAGTTATTCAATAGTTATATCATATTTTATTTTATTATTATTTAAAAATATGCAAAAAAAATATAAAAAAAAGTTATTTAACAGTTATCTTATAAAAAAAAAAAAATTCAAAACTTTCCCAATAAACTATAAATTTATTTATATGTAAGTACAATAATTATAATAATATATGTATGTATGAATAAATAAATAACTAATGTGTAAATCCAAAACTTTTGGCTTCCTTTTCATGGCCCAAGCCCAAAAGAAAAATAAATCAAATGAAAAATCCTAGTTTTAATTTCATTAAACTTTGAAAATTACAAATTCGTATTTTATTAAATATGTAGAATTCATCATTTTGTAGATGTATTTGAGTTTATGGTGATTGATTTATAATATTTGATTCAGTATGATCGATAATGATTTAATTTATTAATCTGTTAGAAAGACTGCAACGATCAAATTAGCTTCGATCCCAGAGAATTTATTACGCTTTTGAGTAAAAGAAACATCTTAAAGCGGCTAGATTCCCTTAATTGTGATAAACAAAGAGAATATCATGAAATGACGGAGTTTCTTAGTTAGAATAATTACAAATTGTTAAAAAACTCGACATATCTTCTTCTCATTCAAAGAATGATAAATTATTAGATCAATCATCGTAGTTTGATATTTGTTACAGTTTCGTTTTTAATTTTTTTTTTTTTGTATAATAAGATTTTTTATTTGTTTTAAATACTTAATTTTTCTATTTTATAATTAAAAAATAAAAAATAGTTAAACCATATTTGAATTATTTAAAAATAACTCAAGAAATAATTTTGACAAATTGAATAAATTAATAATTAATAACAATAAAAATACACATAATATTTTTATTAATTTGATTAATTAGTGAAATTCAATTTTTTGAATTATTTTTCAAAACATGGAAATATAAAAACAACTATTTTAGTTTTTTTTTTTTAAAAATAATTAGAAAATAAAAGAAAAATGAGTGTTTGAAAAAAAAAATTAAAAAAATTGAGAACTTAAATTATAATAAAAAAAATTAAAAAATAAATTATAATAAGTGTTAATTTTTGTAAACTAATTTAATAATTTATCAAATAAATACATTGAAATCCAAATTAATCTTATAATTCTAAATACCTAATTATTCAAATTATTTTAAAACCCATCTCTGAATTCTCTCAAGCCCAAGGAAATCCAAAAAGCCCGGCCCCTTTGAGGCATTAAAACGGCATCGTTTGATTTTCTTCACCCGCAAACGACAGAGGCTTTCCTTTAGGGCTTTCATTTTCTTTTTTTTAATTCGATAATTGTACGATATATATACTGCGTCTCCTATTTTATGTTCTAGGGTTTCCGCAGAAAGGAGGAACAACAGCAGCGGCTAGCGGAGTAGCATCCATGGTTCTCAAGTAAGTTTCTCCTCTTCGTTATCTCGGAATGCTTCTTTTTATTTTCATTCTTCTACAAAAAAAAAGAAAGGATTTTCTAGTAGGCTCCGAACTTAAACCTGAAAGTTTACAGATCATGATAAGAAAAAATAAAACATCCAATTTTAGAAACAAAACAATCCTGAAAATGTCAAGAAAAATTGCTAAAACCACCAAATTGGATAGTGCTGTGCGCTCGACAATCTCATTTCTCTTTATGGTTAGTACGTTGTGGCAGTAGGTTCTGTTATGTTCATCAGAACTTCAAGCTCCTTCACATTGAGAACAACGAACTTCTTAAATCTATTGGGAAGATAGTGACGAGCCATAACCAATAAGGGACTTTCTTCCGAGTCTTGAGTCAATACCCATTAGCCTCCGCAAGTTTTCCTTGACGGAAATCTTCTTATAACTTGGAGGCATGTTGAATTTTTCAGACGCTTCTTCACGATTTTCTTGGTAAGGAAGGGGACAGCCGTTGTTTCTGCTGGAAGGCTGCAACAGGGCTCCTGTAAACCCTAGCAGGGTGAAGATCTCTAAATGCCTCTTTGAGTAGCTATATGTATCAATATATGTCATTTTAGCTTAGTTAAGAGGCAAAAATTAATAGATCATTATTTGGTCTTCTATGGTATTTCGAGGGGACACTGTCTTTTTCATAAGTGATCTCCATGATCCCCTGGACATTCTCTTTAAGTTTAGTATATTCCTTCAAATGAATACCTGAATATTACAAGCTTTGGGTTCAGGAAACGGACATAAGAAAAAGTGTTGGATTCCGGGAATACACAAATAGCAGGATTCTCTGGTTGGCTTTACTATCTGAATTCATTAGGGAATCGGTACTCCAGTCATGATGTCAATGTCCTTAATGATTGAAATTAAATTAAATTCTTTAAGGCAATATTTGCTGAAAAATTCCATTTTGATTAGTTATGATGAAAATGCAAATGGAATTGCAGTGGTTTCCTTGTTGCATCCCACTTCATTTTCATTCTTAAATCATATGGTACTTCACACTTGAGGTTATGGATAGCAAAAAATTAAGATATTTTATTTTCTTGGAATACCTGGCGAGGCTTAGGTTTAAGTTCTCAGGTTTGTGCTCCTTGCATCAGCATAGGTGGAAGAGTGAAAATGCATATAAAAATATTTGAACATTTGAGATTTAGTTTTGGTTAATTTTCATTGCAGAGAAAAGCAATTAAAGCAATTGGTTTCCTGTGTAGAATGTTTATTCTATTTCACATGACAAGGATGAATTTTTGTACTTAAATATTGGATAATCATGTTGAGATTCTGACTCAAACTTAAAAAATTACTGGCATTATAGGACGGAACTCTGTCGTTTCAGTGGGGCCAAGATATACCCTGGGAAAGGCATCAGATTTATTCGTTCTGATTCTCAGGTGAATGTTGGCTACTTTTATTTGAATTTATCAGATTTCCCTGCTTGACATTTCTCCTAAATGGCAAAACTTTCTCCTAACTGCACTGTATTTTTTAGGTTTTCCTCTTTGCCAACTCAAAATGCAAGAGGTACTTCCACAATCGTTTGAAGCCATCGAAGCTGACCTGGACTGCCATGTACAGAAAGCAACACAAGAAGGTAAAATTCACTGGATATTGGTTTTTGATTATTGACAGGGCAGTCAGTTGATCAATAAGATCTGTCTTTTATCTTGTTTCTTTGAGTGGATAATGTGATAAGATGATATGTGATAAGCCCCTCAATTTTTCAAAGGAGTAGGTGGTCCATATTTAAACCATGGTAGTCAAATTTGTTTAATCAGTTACTTGGATATATTTTTGGACTCATTTTCGGCCTATTAAAATTGCACCTGCGCAATGCTTCTGTGTCGATTTAATGAAAGAAAAAAATATATCTAGTATCAGCCAATTCATAGTCATGTCTCCTTACCATGTTAAGGACATTGCCCAAGAGGCTGTGAAGAAGAGAAGACGTACCACCAAGAAACTGTAATTCAGGTCCATTGTGGGTGCGACCTTGGAAGTTATCCAAAAGAGAAGAGCTGAGAAACCAGAAGTTCGTGATGCTGCTAGGGAAGCTGCTCTCCGGTGTGTGTAGTTTTAATAGTTTTCCTGTTTGCTATTCTGGAACATTTAGTTTAAGTTTTCATAGCCATTTCTATGTTTTCCTGACGTGAATAAATATTATTAGTATGTATATTTGGTCTGCTTCTCGTTTGATTTATAATTATTTTGCAGTGAAATTAAGGAACGGATCAAAAAGACAAAGGACGAAAAGAAGGCAAAGAAGGCTGAAGTGATGTCAAGGCAACAGAAGACGGGAAGCAAGGGTAACGCTCCTAAGGGCGCTACAGGTCCCAAAATTGGTGGTGGTGGAGGGAAACGCTGAGGTATTTTGACAGTTGGTTGCAGGTATAGGGGCAGTATGTTTTTAATTTCGAAGGTTTCACCGGGTACTGTAAACGGATTTTGCATTTTTGTTATTCTATATTGATTACTTGTTGTGTTGAATGGATTTCTGGTTATTTAATGGATCTTTGGCTTTACTAATCTGAACTTGCCTATACATATATGCTTTTTTTTGTTAGTGTGATGAGAAACATGGATTCAGGTAATCTTTGAATCACTTCTTTTAGATAACCAACTGAATGAGCTTGTTCTTGAGTTATAGATACAAAAATTTACTTCTGAGTGTAATTTAGGCACAGTAAATATTACAAGCAATGAATATGATCATATATTACTTGCAGGGTTTTCAATAAAGAGATGAGTTCACTAACCTAAAATCTGTATTTACTACATAACACAAAAAATAATTAGTTGTAATACTTAATTTATAACTACTTAGGAATAACTTTATTTACTTATGAAACATTCAAATGAAAGTGATATATATAATATTAATAAACATGTATTAAATTATGTAATAAAATTAAGTATAATAACAATTGTTTAAAAGTTTATTTATGTATAATTGGTAAAATATTTATAATAAAGTGATATACGATTAATATTAAAAATATTTAGTGGGAAGCTTATTATATAAAAATTAATTAACTAATTATATTTTGAAAAGTTTATTTGGAGGAATATATAATTAATCCAATATTCCATAATATATGAATATATATTTATTAAAAATTTATGTCTATGTTATATATATATATATATATATATATATATAGAGAGAGAGAGAGAGAGAGAGAGAGAGAGAGAGGGGTCAGAAACCAGAAAAGTGTACGCCAGAGAGAGAGAAAGAAAGAGAGAAGCGCAAGAAAGAAAGCAAATTTGGGTGAGAGTTGCGAGTTGAGAGTGGGTGATGGACGTCGCAAGGATTGGCTTCCATTTTACACCGAGCGACGAAGAGTGGTTTCAAATTCTTGGAATG
>NW_019013891.1:0-11872 GCF_000150535.2 Carica papaya | reverse complement strand
AAGAAAAAATTGTTCTTTAAAGGCATGGGTCCGTTTAAACTTACATTAAATCTTTATGTGGTCCGAGTCATTGCTCTGAAACAAGTGACTTTTAAATTCTCATTCTACTTAAAAATTTAACTATAATTTTTTTATTTTAGTTGGATTAAACCACATATTAGAATTAAATGATCATCAATATAGCTAAAAACCTTATATTATATGTAGATATTAAATGCAAACCCAATTGAAAATGGCCTCAATAAAGTTTTTTGGTTAATATCAAAACACAAATTAAGTGGCTCAAATCATGCTAGTGTCAAATTGAACATATCGAAGAATGAAGTTTTGTGTGACAACTAAAATTTTAATCAAATCGAGACAAGAGAAATGCAATGTTTTTTATACTTATAGTGAAATCATAAACGATACTATGTTTTATGTCACCCAACTATAAGAATTAATTCTATAAATTCCCAAATACATGTCATAATTCTACATCCTGTTCAAGTTCTTAAATTAGATTTGATAACAAAATTTAATGATCCTAATACATATCAAATGACTATATAGTAGAAAATTGTAATGTTATTGTCAGTGGCTTTAAGAGAATTGAAAAAATATTTCAAAAGCTCAATGAAGATTCCTTTTTAGTGACTATAATATATATGCACCATATGGTGCTTGAATTGTATTAGCCAATGTAATGTTTATTGCTAGGTTTTATTTGAAGCAATTAAGTCAAACTATGAGTTCTTATCTTTACTATCAAATTATCTTTATTCATGCAACTAACTAGGAATACAAGATAACAAAAAACCTCATAGGTATTAACACAAAGTACAAGTTACGGTTTCCTTATGCCTATGCATTCGATAATAATGGTCGAAATATCAATGTAAGATCGTAATGATGATCAATAATGTCCTTCGATTATTTTTCCATCAAAATTGACACCAACAGTTTTATAAAATATTGCACCCAACATGTGCATGGTTTTCTGTAATTTAGGTGGTGAGAAAATAATAAAAATTACATAACATGAAACTCATACAAGAACATAGTTAGGTCTTTTAAAGAATTAAAATTTTTCATTCTCATAATTATCAATACTGTAGCAAACTTTAATAATACTTCAATTAATCAAAATTTTAAATCAAACGTTAACTTGTTTATAATTTAGTAAAATTTTTATTAATAGTTTTGACAATGTCAAAGGGTTGTAATTAAGGACATATTGTCTTGAATGTGTCAGAAGTCAAAATAAAAATGCATATGAAACACAAGTTGTAAGAATAACACGATAATAAGAAAAATTCTTGATTTTACATTAGGAAAGGGGCAGATGTGGTGGACTTCTTTTTTATGTTTTGTTATTTTGCATTTTAACTTGATAAATTTGAACATCATTGATGGAATTAATTATGATTGCATAATAGAAAAAGTGTTCATGTTGATGCATAAATCGGAATTGGATCCAAATAAAGACATAATTTTATTAGTTTAAAATTTTAACTATATATAACTTTAAATAGGTCAATATGATGTATAAATTTGAAGTCCTAATCCCTTTCTCCACTTTCTCCATTGCAAGGTAAACTTTTACAAGGGGTGAAGGTTTAAATCCATCGTTAAAAGTAGCATCATCAATGCATTGACATTGATTATTTGTAACACTCAGTCCTGAAAATTTACCCGGGATAATTTTACGAGTTATGGAATATATATAAATAATTAAAAAATTATTTTATTTTAATTTGATTGAATTTTTGAGAAAAAATATGAATTAGGGACGAAATTAAAAATAATTTTGGGAAGAAGGGGGCAAATTTTGAGTTTGAGAGGTGTTTTTGAAAGAAAAATTGAAAACAGGGAGTCATAGTGCAAATAGAGAAAGTTCGGCCACGTAGGGCCACCCAGTCAATAGCCTTGACGAACTGGAGCGCGCCGCATGGCAAGGCGCACTGATGTTGGTGCCACACAGGAGGCCACACTAGCGATCTGCGTGCGTGGACGGCCTGGATCCATTTTTACCTTAGCCACGATCAGACAGATGAGATCAATCATGATGGACGGTCCATATCAATGCATAATGGTTATAAATACTTTGCATCACATCGAAATCTAAACCCTAGCCATCAGCCCCTGCCGGAGAAGGAGGCCGACTGCCGACCGCTGCCGCACCGGAGCCACCACTAGCTGCCAAAAAATCCTAACCATTTATAATTTGATTTTGAGTACCACTGTGGCCAAATCGGAGTAAGAAGAACGATGGGTGAGCGAGAAACTGCGAGTAAAGCCCGACAGAGCAGCCATGGCTAAAACCCCAAAACCCCTTTAATGAGCCCGATCCTGATTCCTATTTCATGTGTTTTTTCAATCATTTTGCTCGCCCTCCATTTCTGTGCAGGATAGCCAAAAAAAGAAGCTCAACTGCGAAGGAGGACCAGCAGAGCCAAGCACCTAGAGGTCCCCCACCTGTAGGTTGATTTTCTTTGAGATTTTCTGGCCAACTGAGGCCTCTAACATGTTTTTCTATAGGGAATACGACCAAAACAAGTCACAACCAGCCAAAACTGGCCAAAACTAGCTAGGCTTGGGTGAACCACCGCCGTGGGCAACGGCGCCATGCCGGAACCCCAAAATTGGCTAAAAAGTGTTTTAGACACTGATTTTGGATTTTTAAGGTATTTTTAGGTGTGTGACAAGTGTTTTGAATTCCACAGGAAAAATTTAGGGAACCCACTACCTGTTAGGAGGCGTAGTAGATAGCTTAACATCTCCAAACACCGATCCGGATAAGAATCTCTCACTCTTTTCTCTGTTACAGTAAATTGAGACTTAACAATGCATAATTTTATGTTTTGTAAAAATTTAAAAAATCGTAAAAATAATTATAAGTCACTAGTGGAGTTGAAACCGGTAAGTTCACAATTATCTTGATTTTCTGTTTATTTTTTGTACTATCCTACTTGCTTGATTTTCGTATAGTACATGTTCTTAATTTATAGTTTTAATGATTTTATCGACTTATCTAGTTATTTTGGCTATATACCATCAGTATGAATGTAGTTCAATTAATCTATAAATGTGATATGAGATATTGGTATGTATTGTTGGTTGTTTATTGATGAAAATTTATATGTGAAAGACTTATTGGGTACCCACGAAAAAAGCAGACGGGCCCGGTACAGAGGGAACCCTACCATGAACGTTACCTCAGTCAGACGGAGCTAGAAAGTTTCTTACCGAAAAAGTTTAAGAGATATGATTCACCCTTATACCGGACGCGGTATCGAGGCGATGGAATGTTTGGCACCCATTACCGGACGGGGTATGGGGACGGTCGGTTAATTGTTAAAATTGGTTATTGGGTTCACGAGTAGGGGAGACACCCCTATGGACCCCCTGAGGAACCAGTAAGTAAGTAAGGAAGAAAAGTTATTATTTCTTGCTCTCTTATGTGTGAAACTGAAGAGTGATATGGATATGAGTCTTCATAGGTTGTTTTGAAAAACTCGTTACGGTAAGTTCTTAATAAACGATTTTCTTTATATTAAATGAATTTACTCAAATTAAGTGCTCAATTAGTTATTTTATAATTTTTACCAATCTTCAATTTTTCATATATGTGATTCGTGTGATATTCTTATTGGGTTAGTGTAGCTCACCCTTTCATTAACTATTTTATATCAAGAGAACCAAGATCCAGATCCCGATCAGCAAGAGGGTTGTGAGTAGTTCACTATCCAGACTCCCTTCAAGTGCTAGTAAGGGTTGTCCTATGATGTTTAGTTATTCGCTTTTTGTTTCATTTCTTTAATTTTCATTTATCTTTTAGAAGGGACATTTTCATAGTCCTATTGGGCATTCTAAATTATTGTGTAAAGAATGTAAACCCTAACTCTATTAATCGCTTCCGCATTAAATTTATGAATTTATCTCCCTTCTAGTTCTGGGTCCTTACATTATTTGTAAAATCTACATGATCATAAGAGCACATAACGTGGCCACAATGATATTTATATGCAGAGAGTCAACGTAATTTTCAAGTGAGTCAAATAATACAATAACATTAGAGTTGTAACCCAAATACGTGTTTAAATGGACACAAAAAAGAACTAAGCATGACTTCCTAAAAAAATAGTTGTACTCTGTACTCAACTTGATAACTAAAACTCATATGAGTTGATCATAATGAAAGCAACGAATTCTACATTCAGAGAAGTCTTTCCCATATCTAACTATTTTATAAACTATTTAATCTGTATTATCATTATGTTTGAGTTGACTTGAAATTAAATTTATTTATAGAACAAACATATTCATATCTAAAAGGTGTTAAATAAGAATATTAACCATAAATTTAAACATAAAGTCAATTTTGGAAATGAATTTTTGATTGGATTAGATTATAATTTTTAATTATGGATGTGAATTTTGGATTCAATTGGATTTCATTTTTTAATCCTTGGTATGAATTTTAAACTAGATTATATTTTCTTTATAAGTGATAAGGAGACCAGTGTTTCATAGTCGTAGCAAACATATTGACATCAAACATCATTACATTCGTGACTTAAAAGATAAAGAGATTGTGGTTGAGTACTATGCATCTGAAGATCAAATTGCAGATATTTTCACAAAGCCACTTAAAGCAGATATATTTATCAAGTTAAAGAAGATGTTAGGATTATTTAAATCAATTTAAGGAAGGATGCTGGACCATTAAGCTTTATTTAATGTTGGAAATTAAGACTTGAATTGATTTACAATAGAGAGGCGACGGTGAAGCGACAACAATAGAGAGAGATTAAATGAACGACAATAATAAAGAAGGTGAAGGCAAAACGACAGCCTTTCTACTTACATAAATAGCTTTAGAAAAATAGAAAAAAAGACAAGTGCAAGGAAAATAAAAATATTTGGGACATGAGGTGAAAAAAAATTAAATTAGAATTATTAACTTCAACAAGCTAATACATAACGAGTTTGGGATATGAGATTTTATGTTGTGAGTGTTGTAAAATTTATTTTTCTATTAATAAAATATTGAGTGTTTATTTTAATTTAGAAATTTATTCTTTAGGTAATTATAACAAAAGTAAGTTGCCAGCAGTCATTTTTGTGTGGTTAAAATTGCTCAAAAATATAATATCTAATGAGTTTAGTTTTAGTTTTTTACTTTTTTTTTCTCCATTATTTTTAAGTTTTCATATTTAGTTTCCTTAATGACAATAATTTTAGTTCTAGCTAACCACTAGCCTACCTCAGAAAGGTACTTATAAATTAACCAAGCCAACATGATGAGGCATTTTTATTCTGTGTTACAATGGGTCAGAAATAGTACTATAGAGAATGTCATTTTAATTTTCTAAACTTTCTTCTATATTTCTTTCCAAGCTTTCAAATTTACCCTTCATAATACTAAAGTTCTTACGTTTGACATAAAATATCACTTTACTCCTCGAAAGAGTCATGACATGGTTAGTTTTAATAAAAAATTCATTCCCTAGAGATATAAATCAGTTCAATGTCTGGTTAAATCTTTTGTTTTTGGTCCAAATCTTTGATTTGAAACAAACATCCTTTTTATTATTTTTGAACTCAAAATAGATTCAACCATTATCTCAGTACATTCAGTCAATTAGGACCCATTTTAAAATTAAACAATTACATATATAGCTTAAAACCATATATCAAATGTAGGCCTAATTAGAAATTATCTTAATTAGTTCTTTGGGTTAATGCCCAAATGCAAGTTAAATGGATAAAATTAGCTTAATGTCCAATTAAACATTGCATAAGCTCAAGCTTTGCATCATAAAATATTAATTAAATGGCCGAAATAGAAAAGAGAAAAAAAAAATCTTGTCTTTACATTAAAACCCAAATAAATAACTATAAAAATTAGTTTTTAAAAAACCTTAACTAAATGATCCTAACTTGTATTAAAAGATTACTTAATAAAAAAAAATATTTGTTGATGTCACTAGCCTTAAGAGAATTAAAAATATATATTTTAAAAAATTTAAATAGATTCGTTTGCATTGTGACTATGATGGGCCTTCCATACGATGGTTGAATGCTATTTATCGGTATGTGTAAGATTTTATTTGAAAGAAATTAAGTTGAATTGTTAGTACTTGTGAAGTTTATAAGTTATATCAAAAAGGTTATATTGGGAAATGTCTTTATTTCAAAGAACTTAAGTTGAATTGTTAGTACTTGTGAAGCTTTTAAGTTATATCAAAAAGGCTATATTGGGAAATGTTTTCGAATTTTTACTTTAATAAAGGAATACATGTGGAAGACTCTTACAAGTTATATCAAAAAGGTTATATTGGAAAATGTTTTTGAATTTTTAATTTAATAAAGGAATATATGTGGAAGGCTCATTATTTATGTTTTTTCACTCTATAGTTCCCCATGCAATGTATTGAAGGGTTTGATGGGATGAATCTCGATTTTGCAATAATAAAATTTTCATATTAACATATAAACTGAAATTGGATTTAAATGAAAATTTGATCTTATTGAGATAAATTTCTATTAGCATAAGATATTGGAGAGATCAATGTGATTAATACATTTGAAACCTTAATTCCCCTCTCCACTACGAGATGCACTTCTAGTAAATGCTAAATGTTCATATCCATTAGCAGAAGCATCATTCTCACTGCACTGGCATTGATGATTAACACATTGAAAATGACCATGTGAGCACCTAAGATCTCTACAATCCTTATTGCCCGAACATACTCCCTCAATTGTTAATACAACACCTGTATACAAAGAGTCAGTTGAATTTGCAAGTCAATGAATAATCTCATCATGTTAAAAACATAACCCACTATTGCTTTTTTCCATTAACTAGTGAAAATAAAACATGAACAATTCAAAAAACAAAAAACCATCGCCATTTTACTCAATTTAAAGACTAATACTCACATGAATGATTAGGAAAGCCACCAAGAATACTGCCTTCAAAGAAGTCTTATCCATATTGTTTTGAAAACCAATAAAAACTAATGAATTTATTTTGTGTTAATATTTGAATTAAAATATATATGTGGAAAAAAATATCTGATATGGATTTTGATAAATAAATTTTTCTAGGATACGTTAAACAATTAAACTTGGCTTAATTAATGTTGGAAATTAAAACTTAAATTAATTAACAATAAAGAGACGAAGGTGAAACGAAAACAGTAAAGAGGAAAATAGTAACAATAAAGAAGGGAAAAGCAAAATCGCAATCTTTCTATTTATATAACTAGTTTTAGATAGAAGAAAAAATACAAACAAGTGCGAAGAAAAAAAAAACAACTGAGGAGTAAAAAAAAAATTAAATGAGAGATTTTAGCTTTAACAAGGTAATGCATAACCAATCTGGGGTATAAAATTTTGTTTTGTGAGTGTTGTAAAATTTGTGTTATAAAGGCCCAAACTCCTATATGGGATTTAGAGCGTATAACTCAGTAATAGTAAAATAAACAATACTAAAATTTATTACTTAGTGGAAGCAATTAAAGTTTTAATATCTACATTTCTTACACGTTTACTTAAAATGCCCAATAGGACTGTGGGAATGCTTTTGGAACTTAAACGGAGAAAAGACAAATATGATTAACCTCTACCCAAAACTGACAAAGCAGAAGAGGTAATTCTTTAACTGGTCTCTTGCTGTTCAGGATCTGGGTCTTGGTCTTGTTAATAGGAAAGGGCTGAGCTACACTAGCTCAATAAGAATATCAATGCCTTAACACTGAAACGAAAAACTAAAGGGTTGTAGAGAACATAAAATAATCAATGGAGCCCATTCTTAATGAAACTCGAATGCTAGTGCATTCATTATTCGTTTCGCTGAAAACATTAGCATTTTCTCGACTAACCTGTAACTTCTCAAATTCCATTAATTAAAATAAGAATCAAAATCCCAATCTAATAGTATACATTTTAATAGACATATAATTTAACTCCTCACCTTTCCCAAGTCAGATTTCTTACAATGTTCATCTCTACACTATCATTTTTCCTTTCCCTACCGGTGTCGTTGGGGTTCCATAGAGATCCCCACTACACGTGGATACAGACATTTGTTTTGTAATCAACCAATCGTCCCCATACCCCGTTCAGTAATGGGCTCCACAACAAACAACTACCTCAATACCCCGTCCGGTATTAGTGACACTTATAAACTCCTAACCCCTTCCGATATGGGACTTTCTAGACTCGTGTGGCTGAGGCTAACATCCACGGTAGGGTTCACCCTATGTACCAAGTCCGTACATTGTTTCTCAGGATACCCGGTAGGTACTTTTCATTTAATCACATTAGTTCACACATACTATTTCTTTTATTTGCTATTTAACTCCAAATGACATGCATACCCACATCCCCAAGCAAGACAAGAGTATGAAATTCATATTTCAGAATACGTGAATGAAATAAATATACATTATGTTGATTAAAACGTATTATACATAAAAAGAACAATGAAAAACATAAATTTAGGCAAATAAATTGAAGTAGGTTAAAATAGAACAAAATAAATAAATAAACACAATAAAGCGACCGAATAAATAATTAACACAATTAAGCAAGCATGGACTGACTGATTACTGCCTCCATCGATAACTTGTACTTAATTAATCAAGAAATCGCCAATTATCCAAAAATTTTGTTTATTATTAATTTAGCTTTAATTTCACCATAACATGAAAAATGGGTGAGACATTCTTACACTGGGTCAGTATCTAGAACACCACCTTATTTTCACTACGATTCTCGACGATTTTTGGATCTCGGATTTCTTGATTTTTCCTAATAAGATTGAACGAACATCAAAATGGCATTAAAATAAGCAAGAAATGGCAAAAAAAGGCAAAAATCTCACGGGAGGTTAGCTTGGGGTTTCAGCACAATGGCACCACTGTGCTCTGCCGCCTAGTCCGCCTTCTCCGGTGGCTCTTCCTCTTAGTCAGACTAGTTTTTGCTGGTCCTTGATGGAAATCTATTTAAATCATGGTTAGGGGGTGTTTCTCGACAAAAGGAGGGAAAAAATAGTTTCTTACTAAACAATTTTGGTCCTCGAGTGCAACGACTCAGCCGAGCTCTGCCATTCCTTCCTCACAGTTTGAAGTTTTTCTCAGTTATCCTACATCGAAAACATGTTAGATAGGTAAAGGCAAAGAAACAGGAAGAACGAGAATAATTTTTGGCCTGTCGAAGTGTTTTCAACGTTTCGGCATGGGGGCATCGGTATTCCTCTAGTGGTTGGGACTCCTTCCGGCCACCCTTCTTCTTGTTCTCCAGCGAGGTATGTCGGCTAGGGTTTGGGGTTTGACAGAAAGATATGCTTAAATACCCCCCTCGCCTCGATCTAGGCCATCCATTCAGGCTCGTGTGGATCAACCTCAACTGTTAGATCTTGCTTATTCGAGAAATAAATCTGGATCGTTCGATTAAAGACACGTGGATCGTTCGATCAAGCTTATCTGGGTAATTGATCTGGGCCATTCGTACACTTGGGAATGGCTCTTGGCCATTCAATTGGCCTGGCACGCGGATGACTCGCGTGGCTTCCCACGTGGAACTCGTGTCGGCGTGTGCGCCACATGGCGTGCGGCGATTCGTCGTGACGCTGATTGGGTGTACACGTGGCCCATACTTTCTCTTTTTGCAATTTGACTCCTGTTTTCAAATTTTTCTTTCAAAAATCTCCCTCTTTTATTTACAGTTCAGCTCTGACTTCTGAATTTTTTTTAAAAAACACCCAAAATGCATATTTCTAAAAAAAAAATAATAAACAAAATTAAAATTAAAACTCATGAATTTTTATTATTAGAAAAAATATTAAAATTCGCCATTCCAAGCCTAATTCTTGGGCTCAGGGCGTTACATATGTTCTTTCTATTAATAAAATTTTGAGTGTTTGTTTGATTATTAAATTTATTTTTTGGCAGTTACAACGAAATTAAATTATCAATATGATAAGATAAAATTTTAGTTAAAAAATGTTGATGTAGATAAAAATATGTATTTGAGTCATTCAAAATTTTTTAACTTTAGATTTGGGACATTAGATTGGATTTATTTATAGATATAGATTTTTTATATTAGAAGGTTTGTTAAATAAGAATATTTAGTCTAACTTAAGCTTAGGAGTAGTAATTAGAAGAACTAAAAGATACAAAAAAAAGATATATATATGTATAGAAAAATATTTTATATGAATTTAGGATAAAATAAAATTTTAGTAAAAAGATATTGATACATATAAAAATATGTATTTGAGGCATTCAAGATTTTTTAACATTGGATTTGGTACATTAGATTGGATTTGAGACATTATATTGGATTTATTTATAAATCTAAAATTTCCATATTTAAAATGTGTCATATAAGAAAGTTTAATCTAACTTAAACATAACATTAGATTGGATAGCATTTATTTCTTATGAGTGGTAATTAGAAGAACTAAAAGATAAAAAGATAAGATATATATAGATATAGAAGAATATTTTATACGAATTTTGATAAAATATTTTTTAGAATGAGATAATTAAAACAATTAATGTATATAAAAATGTGTATTTGAGTCATTCAAAATATGACCCATATTTAAATTATGCTATCACAAATGTAGCTGAAATCATATATAAGATGTAAGCCCAGTTAGAAATTATTTTAATCAATTTTTTGGGTAAACACCCAACTACAATTTGTATTCCTAATATTAACCTATCATCCAACTAAAAGTTGCATTGATCAAAACTTTGTATGATATCGAAACTTTAATTGAATGACACATTGAAACCCAATTAATTGACGCAATGCGGAACGTGGCCTACCTACAAAAATTAATTTTTGAAGTCACAAATAAATGGTCGTAGTAGTTATTGTAGCCCAAGTATCTACAGTTATTATAGCCTAATTAAATTATTCTAACATGTACTGAAAGATTATTTAGTAAATAATGAATTATTAAAGTCAATGATTTGAAGAGAATTAACAAAACAAATCTTTCAAATATTTAAAATAGATACTTTTTATGTCCTATCTAGGATAGTTTTATATGATGTTTGAATCATATTAGCAGATACAATGATTAGTACAAGTTTTTATTTGAAAGAAATTAAGTTGAATTGTTAGTACTTGTTTTTGTTACTTAAAATATGCAGGTGACTGAGAATTCTGATTTAGATAATCAAAATATATTAGTTGAATTGATTTTTGTATTTGGATTGAAAAATCATTTTATTTGAAAAGTTTAAATCTAAGGAATTAGTAGTTATTAAATTTTTAATGGTGTATTTTGGTTAAATTTAAGCTTTGTTCTAGGTTTATGGAATTTTTCTATAAATACGCGCATTCTAATTTGTCCAACTCTAAGACAGGGGTGTCAAACATTAGTGGGACCAGAGCATATGTTAGGTCATTAACTTTGTTTGGTATGATCTTGCATCTTGTAGATCTTTGCATTATCATATTTAATTGTGTAATGTGTGGCCTTAATAAGGATATTAAGAATTTGAGTATGAAGATTGTGATACCATATATATCACGTTAGAAAAATATATAATTGTTTCATAGAAAAACTTAAACCATACACTACCAATAACTTGATATTAATTTTTTTATGGCTAATGTGTTATGGATCCAAAAGTTTGTTGGGCTACCTTGGATCTGGAGCACTACAAGGACATTATCGTGAATGGGTCCAAAGTTAAAATAAGTTCCACATAAACTATAAGTTATATGAATTATATTATGTCAAGAAAAATTCTTGATTGTTACTTCAATTAAGGGTGGATACGGAGGACTTATTGTTAATGGTTTCTCACATCATAGTTCACCATGAAATACATGGAAGGGTTTGATGGGATTA
>NW_019013889.1:8345-24734 GCF_000150535.2 Carica papaya | reverse complement strand
GAATATGTTTATTCTTTAAGAATAGTGAAATTAGAGGAATTGAAGTGTTTGCAGATGTGGATTGGGCATGATCACAAAAGATAGAAGGTTTACTACTGGATATTGCACATTTTTTGGAGGAATTTGGTCGCATGGAGGAGTAAGAAACAAAATGTGGTTACAACAAGTACTGCTAAAGTATAATTTAGAGCAATGGCACAGGGAATTTAAGAAGGACTATGGCTAAAAAAATTTTTGGAGGAGTTACAAGTAGAAGCTAAATTGCTGATAAAGCTCTATTGTGGCAACAAAACGATTATTAGTATCTCACTTAATCCTGTACAATATGATAGAATCAGAAATGTGGAAGTAGATCGACATTTCATTAAGAAAAAGGTAGAATAAGGTATTACCTACCAAGGAGCAAATTGCAAACGTCCTTACCAAAGTTCTTCCTTGAGAAAGTTGTGGTAGTCTTCTTTGCAAGTTGGATAAACCGATATCTACAATCCAACTCGAGGGGGAGTGAAAATTCTCATATGTCAAGTGCTTATGATTCACATTTAATAATAGAAAATTACTAAGGAAATCCAAGATGCTATAAGATTGAGATTGACATTTAATGGCAGAAAATCAGTTATTGATTTTGCTGATTAATTAGGTGTATATTTTGTAATTAATTAGGTGTAGCTACTTGGTTTATTTTCCATTTTTAGTAAACTCTTGTACAATAAAATGAGGGAGAGTTGTAAAAATCTGCAATTACAGAAAAATTGGAGATTTCAATTCTGTTTTCAGTATGATATATATATATATATATATATATATATTGAGATAAACTGTTACTAGGTGTAGTTTGAATATTCTTGATGAGGGGTGCCAGTAGTTTGGTTCATACTGAAAAACCAGACCAAACTAATAAAATGGTTCAAATTAAGCAAAACAATGTATAAACCTTGTCCCAATCATTGTACACTAAAGGATCATCCTGGTATTGGAGTAAAAATTTTTAAGTGTTATATTCTGTTGTAATACCATACTTTGATTTTGTCATTTTTGGCTGAGGTTTCCTTCCTATTCATCCCTTCCAATAAAGCAAAATACTCTTCTTGCACTGGCATTGGATAGGTCTGCATTTGATGAAAGCACATCTCAAACAATATTTTCTCATCTCAATAGATATCAGCTTTACCGTCTTTCGGATGCTCACTATGTTTCAACATCCACTTTAGCACTAGCATCTTTGTGATATTGATTTTCAATATGTTGCTTCTCTATCTCCAAAATTCAGTTCACGGTCCAGTTGGATGCCATCCTTTTTATGCTTCTTGAGTAACATTTGCTCTAAAAATAAAAATATTAATAAATTCTTTGGCATACTCTTCCCACTGTTCCTCTGTGATTGAAATTAGTTGCTGAAATGATCATTGTTTTTGTTTTTATGCTTTGATTGAAAAGAATGTGGTAATCTTGGATTTTTATTTTAAAGAGAAAAGGTAATCTCGGGCCAATGTGTATACATTTTTCTCTAACCCTCTTCTATTATTTTATCCTGTTGCATTTCTTTATAAAAGATTGTTGAAATATTCTGAAGAGATACAAGTCGAACAGCACTCTATTTGGCAAGTACTAAGTGCACATGTGGAAAAATCTGTGAATGTCTTTACTGCTTCAGTATTTTGTGAATTAGAAGTAAAAGATAAGAATATGAACATAAGACCATTCCTTACTGAACTCTTAGAATAATCTTAAGAATAAAGGTATAGAATATTTGAGTGACAGCTTCTTTTACCATTTTGCATTGTTCAGTATGTTGTATATGTTATAGATTTTTTGCAATAATAAAAAATTATTATTTGCAATTTATAGGGGCGAAAGTTTTCAATTCTAGGCCTTTTGGGAGAAGAAACATGTTATAATGCCTTTATTGATGGAACTGTGGTGATTTTCAGATTGGCACCACAGGTATTGGTTTGCTTTACTGTCTTGTAGATGTATAGTCTATACATACAAGCACTCAAACACACACACACTCATATATATATATATATATAATTTAATTGTGGTGCTTTTGATAAAATATATCTTTGGCTTTTCCAGGATTATCATCGTTTTCATGTTCCAGTTTCTGGAATAATTGAGAGATTTGTAAATATTCCTGGATGCTTATATACGGTGGGTGGATTAGTTGTTGTGTGAATTTCACCACTAGAATTGATTTCTGACCTGGTCTTTTACAAAATTTGCCTTATTTTTGCTTTATTTCATAGGTTAATCCTATTGCTGTCAATAGCAAATATTGTAATGTTTTCACAGAGAACAAGCGAATTGCAACAATTATTTCTACGAGAGAATTTGGAAAGGTTTGTTGGAATCCTACTGACATATTAACTTGATAACTTTCTATAACATTTTACATGGTTGAGGCTTATTGCTATGCAGACCAGGAAGCATTTACATATGGATTTCACGTTTAAATATCTTGTTTTAAGTTCTTAGAAGTAGCCAAGATACTATCATTTCAAAGGATGTATTTTTCCCTGACATGGTTGTTAAATTTTAACTAATAGCCCTGAGCCCCAGAAAACCATGCTGTCCCTGAACTATTGTATGTTTTGGTTATTGAAGCACATGTCTCGTTATATAGTTTAAAGTTTTTAAAGTCTTGAGGACCTGATAGGTATTTTTAACTATTTAAAGTTTTGTATTTAAAGTTTTCTGTAGTATGGATGGCACTCTGCTTAGTTCATACATTTACTTCTGAAAAAAAAAAAACATCATATTTGCTGTGTATCATCACTAATTTAACTATTTTAGATCATAAGAGTACAAAATGAACTATTAGTTAGCTTTTCACTAAAAGGATAATATGCTAAGGTTTTCAGCCAGTGGCAGTGATAATTATTGGTTTTGGTGCGTAATACTGACATCAGAAAAACTAAGCTCATCACTTCTATGTCTTTGGATGGCTTTCAATGACCTATATAATCTATTGCTTATAACCTCATGATTTCTATCTCTTTGGATAGCTGTTGAACTATATAACCTATGTCCTATGTTTAGCTTTTTTAATTTTCTCTATATTTCTTTGACAATTTATTGCATGTAACAAAGGGAATATGTGTTTTGTAACTTTTGCAACCACAAAATATGAGAGTTTTCTTAACATTTTTGTTCCAGGTGGCATTTGTGGCAATTGGAGCAACTATGGTTGGTAGTATTACCTTCTTAAGAAATGAGGGTGACCATGTGAGAAAGGGCGATGAGGTTAGCATTTTGCAAATCCATCTCGTTTTATGTTTATGCATATGTTAATTGTCCTATCTTGTCTTTGATTTGTATCTTCATCTTCATATCTACAGTTCGGGTATTTCTCGTTTGGTGGGAGCACAGTGATTTGCATCTTTGAAAAGGTTGGTATCAGCTATTCAAATGCGTTGGGAAGGAGAAGTATTATATTTTTCCCTTTTTTTATTCTATCTTTAGCTCATTGAACGGGTGTATAGTCAAAGCCACAGGAGGGAATAAATCCCAATGAGGACCAAAAGGCTTGAACCGCTCTTCTCCGGGTAAAGGAAGCAGGGGGATTCTCTGGCTCAATGGCCAGTAGTCAGCACCTTGTTTCTACAAACATGAATTGAGGCTTTTTCCTGATTTACTTCTTGCTGCCAATGCATATATTAAGTCTCATTTTATTGATGAATCAGCCTCTTCCTTGAGGTTGTTATATTTGAATAGATTTGATAGGTCTTATATGCACATGGCTTGAATTATCGTAGAACAAACTTAATGGTAATTAGGCATTCAGTTCCAGTGGGTAACCAGTATCTTATTCCACTTTTGAGTGTAAATTGGGAACTCCCTTTCGGTGTTATGCAGGACGCTATCCAGATTGATGAGGATCTCCTGGCTAATAGTGCCAGATCGTTGGAAACTTTGGTTTGTGTTGGGATGAGTTTGGGTGTCTCAACAAGGAAGCAAGCTGAACAAGTATCGTTGAACTTGGAAAATTGTGTTTTAGGAGCCTGATGAGCCTGTATCATGTGCGAGGTAGTGTATTTGGTAAATTACTGCACATTTGGTCCCCTGCTTTTGGCCCAGCCATTTGTTTAGAAATTTATACTATCAAAAGATAGAGTATTCCAATTAGCACCTATTCCGTATCAAATAACACATTTTATAAGGAATGCATTTGTAAATAATTTCTTCAATTTGAACTAAATTATGAATTTCAAAAATAACTTGTGGAATTCAGTTTGTTCTTTGGTATAGAATTTTTAGCCTAGTGGTATGCTGGCAATCCTACTTGTATTTCAAAATATGTTTACGGTTCATATACTTTTTTCTTGAACTGCCATAATATGTATATTTCTAAATTCCATCATGTCTAATGAATTTGAAAAGACATTGATCCAATTTTATCTGGAATTTATTTCGAACAGATTATTTACATTTAGAATAATTTCAAGTATAAAAATTAAGATTTTACAAAAATATTCTATAAGTTTTGAGGAATTCATCAGACTAGAACTGCATTTGAAACACTGGAAGGTCGAGATGCCCATGTCAGTTCTATGTCGACGCTAACTAACATCGTGCTCTTAAATTTCAACGCTTATAAGAAAATGTAAGTGGAGATACAAAATTTCGACGAGAGTCATTTTTTTAAAAAAAATAAAGTCAACTCATTCCAATCAAAACTTTTATAGTGTATGTTCGTATTTATATGTGTAGGTATGGATGGAGTCACTTGATGGCCATGGATCCTTTCTCGATGAAGATGACGATGTTGACTTGTGGAAATAAAATAAGTGGGCATGGAGGCGTGTTATGAGGTGAACATGTACGTCAGATAGTCTCTAGCCACCGGCTCTTTCAGGTTTCAAACTGAGAGTAAAGGATGTGATTAGGATAAATATCATCATCCTGCGCTCTTCCCCAGTTTGCATTTCTCTGTCAGAAGAGCACGTGACTCTATTTAACACAAACCACCTCTTAGAAAGAAAAGCCAAAAGCAAGTTGACTATCACCTTTGAAGTAGATAATCTCTCAGTCTCCTCTGTTAATTTTCAAGTATACTCCCTAGAAATTTGTGTGTAGTTTTCTTTCAAATTTATATATATACGATTTTCGCTGAGCAAAAGGAAAGAGTAAGAAAATCGGAAATGTCTATATGTGTAGAAGAAATAAACTCCACACAAATTTCTCGCAAGAATTATGATTTTTGCCTTTACAGATCAAACACAATGAAAACACATCAAGATTAAGTAGATGTGCACGTGCAAGGTCCGAAATTTTTTTAAAGAAAATTAAGAAAAAAATCTTAATTGGAAAAAAAATATATATAACAAAAAAAAAAAAAAAAAAGTCCAGAACTATATCAGCCGTAGGCGATAGAAGAAATTAATTACACGACCCAGCTAGCTAGATGACAAAAGAGGCATGCAGCTTAGTTGACACATTGCTGTCCCATCCTCAAAGCTGTCAGCTTATAACCTGCTGTATTTATGTGTATATATATATTTCTCTTACATAATTAGTACCTAATACCTCTACCCCCTTCATTCTCTTGTCTATTTTCTTTTTCCTTTAAAAAAAAAAAAAAAAAGTTGTTGATGTTCAGAGCATCAATGGCTATGGTTTTGAGCTTCTTGTTGATTATCCTGTTTGTGCAGATATGTGAGAGCCAAGTTCAAATCGGATTTTATTCCCAGACTTGCCCTGACGCTGAGTCAATAATCACCAGAGTTGTTTCAGATGCTGCGGTCTCTAACCCTAACATGCCTGCCGTCTTGCTCAGGCTCCATTTCCATGACTGCTTTGTCCAGGTCTCCTCCCTCTTCACACATATATATGTGTATGTATGTTTCATTTTGGTGTAAAATTATTGTTGAATTGATTATACACATACACATACATATATTAATAGGGATGTGATGGGTCGATTCTGATTGAGAATGGAACAAATGCGGAGAGACATGCCTTTGGCCACCAAGGAGTTGGAGGGTTTGAAGTGATAGAGAGAGCCAAAGCTGAGTTAGAAGCTGTATGTCCAGGAGTTGTTTCTTGTGCAGACATAGTAGCCTTGGCTGCTCGAGATGCCGTAGCTTTGGTATACATCTTTTATATATATAATAATACATATTTGTAGGAAATTTGGTAAAATGTCTTTTGCTTCACAATGTATGTTAATTATGTTTATAATTATAATATTAATGACATACCTCTCTTGCATGTACCTTAAATTAACCTGTGTGATCACCAGCTGACATATACGTACGTGCAGGCGCAAGGACCTGAATATCAGGTTCCGACAGGGAGGAGAGATGGAAGAGTATCGAGTGTATCACTGGCAGACGATATGCCGGATGTGGGTGACTCAATACAGCAATTGAAAGCCAAGTTTCTGCGCAAAGGCCTTTCAGACAAAGACCTGGTTCTTCTCTCTGGTAACATACACAATAACTCTCTCTCTCTCTCTCTCTCTCATGCATTTGTAGTGATGTCAAGGCCGGTACAAACCCCATCTCATATGAATCTTTAACGCGTACATATGTGCACATATACATATATCCTTCTCTCAATTCATTAATTAACTCTAAATTCCAAATTATCAATATGTATTAATTAAAAAATTTAATTGCGTGTTTTAGAAAAAGGACATGATATTTATATGATTATTTATCATAAAATTCAACAACAAAACAAAAGAACCATATGATTTATTAAATAATAAAACACATTGGTTAGGGGGGGTTGGATCAAGTGGAGTAAAGAAACCGTGTCCTACTTCTTCAAAACAAAAAGAGGAAACCATGTGCTGTTTTTTCAGTTTCTTTATTTATTTTATTGAAAATGACTTGCGGAATGGCCTCTCCCGTATACACCACCAAAACTATATAATTTCCATGGAAATTAAATTATATTTATTATGAACTAATTAATTTTATGACCAAATGCCCTCACCATTATCAGTGGCAGGTGGCACAGTTTTAGTCACACCCATTTATGAGACGTACATAAAATAAATAAAATATTAATCTGATTTATTCGATGCAATCATAATATAATTTATTTACGTTTTAAATTAAATTAAAATTAATTGTTCTTCCGATTGCATCAGCTGCGCATACCATTGGAACCACAGCATGCTTTTTCATGACCAACCGGCTTACAATTTCGCTCTGAGTTCCACTGGATCTGATCCACAAATCAACCCCAGTTTCTTACCAGAGTTAAAGGCCACGTGTCCTCGAGACGGCAACGTTAACGTCCGGCTACCCATCGATCGCGGCAGCGAACGGACGTTTGATAAACAGATTCTACAGAACATCAGGGATGGATTTGCGGTTCTTGAATCTGACGCTAGATTATACGACGACGTTTCAACGAGAAGTGTTATCGACTCTTACTTTGGGCCTCTAAGCCCATTTCTAGGCCCATCGTTTGAGGCCGATTTTGTTGAATCGATCATAAAGATGGGTGTCATCGATATTAAAACTGGATCGGCTGGAGGGATCAGACGTACCTGTGCATCCTTCAATACTTAAAAAACAAAAACACTTTTAAAAATTCTTTTAAATTTGTTATGTAAGTAACACTTTTAAATTTATGAAATTTGTTTATTAATTTGCCTTAGTTTCTCTATGTAAATTATGAGGAGATATGTTATACAATAGGATATATATATACATATATATATATATATATGTACACACTGCAAAGCCGCGTGCGTATATATGTATATAAACATAAATATACTGCAACATCCATGTGTGTTTTTGCGGGTTGTGTGGATATATATATATATATATATGTTTATATAAATGTTAATTTTGTAGTGTGTGTGTGTATATATATATTATTAACATAAAAATTCTGTTTGAACCGGTATAGATTGGATTTTCGATCCAAAATATCCTCGACCGAGGTCCAAATTCAGTCTGCACCAAAAAGTTGAGTCTGGTTTTCCGGTTCAAACCAGAAAATAACTCACCCTAGATTTAGTAAGTCATAAATTCAGGAATTCAAACAAACAACTCAAAGCAGTTTCTCTATTGACACTTGAGCTCTTATGTGTCACATGGGTCCTGACATTTCTCCTGGCTTGCAGAACTCCTCTGGTTCCTGGTTAACCCGCTGGATCATAACTATTTCACTGGTTTATCTATGCATGGATAATTTGTCTTTGTAAAATCTTCAACAGCTCTAGCTTTAATCAGCTTTTATTTATTCATTTAGGTGGTCTACTTCAATGAGTGTGCTGATCTTCCATTGTACAGCACTTTTCTCCAATCACGTGATATATTAATGGCCAATAAAATTTGGTGCAAACTCATTCATCAGTTAAAAAGATCCACTTAATTCTACTGTTAAGACTTATGATTCAAAACAATCTTAGATGAAATTAAGTTCATAATCAAGCCAATTGTAAAACCCAAATTGCTTCCTTGGTGTATGCATGGATAGGAGGAAGGTAGTTTGGTTTGTATTTTTAATTTTAAAATGATGTTTATGTAATTATATTTCATTATTCTGAAATTGACCTTCAATTCACTATTTGCAGTATATTTTTAATCTCCCATTTTTTTACAAACTTCCCATTCTGATGGCACTTTGATCCTATATCTGATTAGGAGAAGAAATTTGAGGTTGGGAGAGAAGAGAAAGAAATTGAGAGGAGATGAGGAAAATAGGGTTGTAATCTTCCTTTCCATATTATGTTTCCCCAAAAAAAAAAGAAAAGACTATGAAGAAACTAATATAAACATGAAAATAGAAAACAAGCGAATAATTGCAGTGTAAAAACAAGTAACTAATATATCGTAAAATTCAAAAATCCGAACAAACAATCCAAATAGATTCTCTATTGAAACTTTGGTTCCTATGTTTTACACGAGTTCTAAAAAAGATTAATAATTTTATTGAAAATATATAAAAGTAAAAAAAATTATAAATTTTAGTATAACTATCTTTACTACTAGTAAATTAATATTACGGAGTTAATTAAATTTTAATTATTAACTAAATATTTATTACATTTATCTCTTTTTATAAAGGTATACATTGGAATTCTAAATTTTCTCATAAAAGTTATATTGTTACTAGCATTTTCTTGAAAATTCTAATTGGTATTTAGTAAAAATTTAAAAATAGTTGAGATTATCATATGAATTTTCTCATGACCATAGGCATGGCATGGCATGCATGTGTTTTCTTCTCCTTTCATTCCATTCTGCTTATATAATTTATACACACTAAAAGTTTCTGATGGAGACTGTATGTAGCTCCCAAAAAAACATTACACTAAACACAAAGAATCCCTATACAAGGTCCATTTCCAATCAATAGCGCGGCACATAACCTCCCATTCCCATATTATAATTCTGTGGTTGTTGTATCTTGCTCAACCCAACTTGTCCTTGCATTCCATCTCTCGCATACTGTTGCCACATTACTTGTTCTTCCGTCAGCAACCTCTGCTTCTTATCCATATCCGACATTTGCACATAGGATGGCGGCGCCACCGCCAACGACGCCGCAAATGGGTCCGAGTTTATTCCTCCTCCCTTATGTCCGCTTGACGTCGGCGGCGCCGGCAATGCTAGCATCGAAGGCCGTACCATTACCATACTGCTTTTACTCCCGCTTGCTCCCGAACCAGTAGCCGCGATCATTGCATTAGACATAATGCCTTGTTGGTACATTCCGTCGAGCATTAACATGTCGAAACCGCCCGGAAGTGAGTTTTTCTGGTTGGATAAATGACTGGCGGATTCAACCAGTGCGGTCTCCCAATCTGCTCCATCGTCGTTGAAGGCTTCCCAAGCTGAAGTTGTTGTTGCAGAGACTGTTGCTGGTGGTACACCGCCGTCGAATAAAGCCAAAGCCAAGTTGTCTTCATGTTGTTGGCATGTCATTGCATCTTCTCCCAAGTTCAACAAATCAGCCTCTTGTTTCAAATCTTTGTTGGGTTCTCTGACGGGCTCTGGTTTTAATTCCTCTGGAGCTTCAAAACCCTCGGGTGGCGGTAGCGCTTTAATGGCGTTCATATCTTCTTTGACTTCCTGGTCTTCATCAACCTCTTGCTTTTCAGTTGATATCTCCTTTTTCTGGTCAGCTGGGTTTTTTATTCTCTTGCTTTGGGCTAAAGCAGACTTGTCTCGAATAAACTCGTCCATGAGGTCGATCTTCTTCTGGGTTATCTTCTCGACTTCAGGGTACTCGGAGGAGCGGGCTATGCCCATGGTCTTGCACCAGCCGTAGAAAATGTCAAGTTCATCGAACTGCTTAGAGACGCGGCAGAAGATTTCGTAAACCTTGACGGAGTCCGGGATCTCAAGCTCCATGAAACGATCTATTAAGATGCCAAGTATTTCTGTAATGTCGTAGTATATGTTGAAACTTTCCTTCACAATTGGGTATAGAGCCACAATCACCACCCTATTGTTCTTCGCACAACCTGTTCAACCCAATATCAGCATGTACTCTACGTATACATTTATTAAATTAATATATATATTTATTAATTAAAAATTAAGTAATACATACATTAATCATGACGTAACTTTCTATAAAATAACTTTGTATCAGAAGTACATGAAAAGATATAGTTCCAAACCACAATTTTTTCTTCCACTTCTTATGGAAGAAGAAAAAGCCCAACAGTTCTAAACAATAAATGGTAAATATATATATATATATATATATATATAGGCACATGTAAGAGAACCACGGTCACGTTTGAAAATTATCATTTCTCCCTCGAATTAAAAATAGAATTTTGATTAGCAACTGTATGTTAGCTGAACGGTTATTATATTTTCTTTTCTATAAAAGGTCATATATTTGATTCAAACTATTTTTTCTTGTATGTGTTCGTCTAAAATTTATTTCTATTGTGTTTATTGTTGTATTTGTAAATACTCAAAAAAGATTCAATCGAAATTTTGATTTAGACTTGAAAAACTTTGAAATGTTTAGAATCAAATATTTAGTAAGACAAACCTGTTGGTCGACAAGCTAAAAAGCGTTCAAGAAGCTGCTGCAAATGCTGCACCCTTGAAAAAATATGTTCAGTCTTCATATCACGGATTGGCGTTGATCTTGCAGTAGCTTCCTCCTCTTCTTCATCCATCCCATACACGCTCCGTTTCCGCCTACCTTGCATCCTAAACTCCAGCCTCTCGTCCAGATACAGTGCGTATGTTCTCACGAACGCGGAATAATCCCATGAATTCGATCGCGAAGCATCACGGAAATCGGACATGTTGAGCATCCGAGTCCCACGCCGTGTTGAAAAGAAAATCTCCTGCTCGTATGTTGGATCACCTTCAGAAAGCAGGCGCTGGATGAGTATGAGCGTCTTTAAGGCCACCGTCCAGTTCTTGGTCTTGTTTAGGCGTCTGGAGAGGGTGTTGACACAGGCGCTAATGTAGGCTCGGGAGTAGGAGATTAAGCTTAGGATTTCTCTAATGTATTTTTCTTCAGCTGGGTATTCTTCGTGTCTGGTTGCGTTAACAATGGCCACATCAAGGTCTGAGATTGAGGCGCTGTTACCCACTTTTGCAAGCCCAATGCTGGTTTGATCCTTCACTGCCCCAAGGGCTCTCCTGATCGTGCTTGGAGCCATGTTTGACTTTAGCTAATTCTTATCACCTACACAAATAAATAAACTCTTTTCTCTATTAAGGATAACATGTATATATACACACACACACACACACACATATATATATATATATATATCTATATATCAAAAGGAGATAAGATGCTTACCTGCGGCTCCAACTTATTATTGTATATAATGTAATCTGGCAATAAATCAATACAAATATGTGTATATATGTATATATATTGTTTTTGAAAAGAAATTGTAAGTGGGTCTGTTTGTTTGTTCCTAGTTGAAGAAAAAAAAAAGGTTAATGGTGAGAGGAAGTAGAAGGGAAAGAAGAGGTGAAATTTTCTCTCCTTTCTCTTCTGATTTTCGATGTGTGTTTTCCCTCTCTTCTGTGTTTTTTTGAGTGTGTTTTGTTCTGATCAATCAACCATGCGCTGCCCGCAAACGCAGGAAAATTCAATCGCCCTGGCTGCCTACTGCTTGTCAAGCTCAATTTGGCTGTACCGTAGACATTCTTAGTTTTCATCTTTGACCCTTTCAGACCTCCTAAGATAATTATTATCCGCTTCCATTTCTCATTCACTCTATAATTAGAATACTTACTTATATTATATTAAGCAAATTATTAAACTTAATTAATTAACCCTTCATGGTTTACCATCCATTGCCAATGTTTTTTTCCCCTCTAAAATTACTATAATTATTTAACTATAACAAAAATCTTGTTTTGAAATTCTGTGATGGTTTTATTATTCATATGTTTTTGGGTAATACATAAGAGGGATAGTGATTATAATTCAAATAAAATAAGATTTAAATTAGAATAGAAAATTATAGAGCCTAAAAAACTCCCAACTTAAATGGAAACTGACTCTTTCCAATAATTTAGTTCTAATCTTTTAACCCATGAAAGTGCCAGCTTAGGTTCAAATATTATGACCTGTTTTCAACACCGTTCTGTTTTCTATTTTAATCAAAGAATTAGAGGATGATTTAAGTTTCAGGATCTTATCTCTTACATACCATCACTAAACAGAACATCAGCAGAGGCACTCTTGATGTATCTCAATACATACTTTAAAGCTTTGCAATGCTACTTCAATGACTTAATGAAGTAAAGAAAAAAAAGACTTTATATAAAACAAATAAAAATGTTCATAACCTTCATCTTAGAGTTACAAACAAAAATATTCCTAGCCTGCTGGGTATCTCTACTCAAACAATTGAGAACTTACAGACCACATTAAGGTTAAGTTATGCACTTCCATTAGCAAATAGAATTCCTAATGATGAATGGCTAATCAGGTAAAATGGTACAATTGCCCAACCTTAGACTTTAGACATATTTCCCTCTATACTTTGGCTTTGGTTCCTTGCAGTTGTTGGAATCTGCAGTAAGCTGAGAATCAGGAGGAGTAAAGACAGAAGAGTGAATATTACCATCTTCTAACCACTTGACATGATTCTCTCTGAACTCCATATGCTTTAGCCTTGCTGCCTCTTCAATTTCCTTGGTGTATGGTCCTATCTTAATCATTGTCAGTAAAACCCGACTGTAACGGGAACTTAGGATTTGTTCAGAAGATGCAACTAATTGAAAGCAAGGGTGCTCAGGAAAATGGTTCTCTGGAAAATCATCTTCTCTTAGTACAGGATAGAAGAAGACAAGCCTGCCACCCTTCACAAGCATCTTAGCAGCAAGGTCCAGCAAATCGTGCACGCATTCTACTAAGCTGTAAGGTGCTGTCGATGGTATGTGGTCTGTCCTCTTATCATCAGGAACAATGTATGGGTCAACCACCCCCTTGAGCAATTTTCGGCCCCCAGATTTACGTCCACCAGCACGAACACCATAAGGAGGATCACAGATTATGGCATCAAACACCTAATAGAAAAAAAAAAAAAGAAGAGGTAAACAAAGAGACGGGACAAATAAAATCATTGAGGAACAGCATACAACTGGAGGTAAAAGTCCATGAGTCCTGGGCAGTCCACCCGAGTAGGATCTCTGTTATTTCTTCTTCTATGGGAAAAGATGGACTTTTGGTAAAGAATAATGATTTCTAACTCACTCCAAGGAGGTGTAGGATGAATATTGTCCGTTTTGCAACAAAATTTTTTCAATGTAGTAAAAGAAGTACCAGGAAAGAGATATAGAGAGACAAGATTTCGAACGACATAAATCATAGATAGATTGTGGTGGTCGGTGGCTGTCTCTACAGACTAAAGCTGTGCCATCTTATTAGAGAGAGAGACACGGGCAAAGCTTATTGGCTAAATAATTAGATTATATGAATTACTTAGAAGTTTAAGCCACTAGAAAATAATCCAAATTAATTGTTTCTGTATCCTAACATTTCCCCTCAACATGCATATTGGATTACAAATGTGAACAAAATATTCTGTTGTATCTTATTCTGAAATATATCATTTTAAATAGAAACAAAACAGCAAAAGACTTCCATATTTTTAAAATCAGATTCTAATACTTTACCAAGCAATTAGGTTAATCATCCCAAATTTAAGTACAGTTGAAGAGGGCCTAACTTGATCATTCTTTTTCTTTGGGGGGGTGGGAAAAAACTTTACCTTTTATATATTCTATCAAATACAATTTTTTATATTGTTAGCGAAAAGAATACAGCTTAATATGATTATAATATTATCTAAGACCATCTGAAGTTTGATTGCATGTGAGACACTACACTAGTTTGCATCACCATCAAAATGTAGGCAGGTGAATAAATCCACTCTGTAAAACCATAGTTCAAAAACAGACAGAGCTGATAACCAAAAATCTAACAAATTCCAGATGAACACTGAAAAAGAAAAATAATAAATAATAAATAATTAAAAAAATCATTTCCTGGGTTCTTTTTGGTCTGTTTGAATCAGTTTCTCAATCCAGCTAACTCCTTTGGCTACTTTGAGAACTCATTTACTTTAGCAAAAATCATTTTCCAGCAAAACCATATTCCTTAATGCGAGTATCCTCTTTCTCCAGATAATAAGAAAATCATATCGAACTTGTGGGAAAATATTCATCTCTATAAGGCACGCAACTTTTTTTTGCTGAAGGCACACAACTTTTTTCTTGGCTGAACTTAGCACACAACGCTTGATGTACATTATGGACATATTAAATCCTTTCATAATTTCAGATATACCATATCTCAAAAGGAGGAAAAATATGTGTCTTAGCTAATCATATTATGCTGCTTTTCCACTCATGTTGTGTCAAAAATTAGGAAAAAGTGTGATTCAACAAAAAAGAGCAAGATAGTAAGAAACATTTATTGGCTCATAAAGCCTAGATACCAATTTGAAAAGAATTTCAAGACCTGCATACTGCAATTCTAGAAATCTAGAAAGAAGAGAGCAAAAACGGATTATCTAATTGTTCCAGCACAAACAGGAAGTATTGTAGAGATTCTATTACCTCTTTCAATCCAGGACGCCAGGGAGGAAGGTTATTATCTGCTCGTAGCAGTCCAATTGGCATTGGTAACCCATACTGAGAGAAGAAGCATGTATGAGTAAGTATCAATCTGAGTTATGCCGTAAACTACTTTTTGTTTTTCCAAACCAAAGGAGGTAATCTTCTATCAGGGATATGTTGTAACTTCAAATCAGCAAATAATTCCACTATAATTTCCATAAATATAGAGCTCAGAAGCACATATACTTCCAACCAAAACCCATCAGCATCAGTATCTAATCCATGTAATCATGATGGACATGAGTATGCACGCAACAGAAACGTAACATATACATGTGGAATTTTTATTTGACTAGTAGATTCACTTGGATACGTTGAAAACTAATAAATGCCACTTGAGATATCTCATTGATACACAAGGATATCAGTTTCAGAATTTGTTAGCATAAAGCCAGCTCACCTGCTTGAAGTTGCTCCAAACATTACAGTTAGGACCTCGCCCATCACGGACAACCCTAATGTCAATATCTGCACCCTGAATATTCACATTAGTTTATATCACAAGAAGCTCATAACGTATGAATGGTTTCATGAGTTTCTAAAAATAGAAAACTGTTATAGAGGTCAACATAAAGCAAACATGGAGACACAAAGTGCAAACCATTGTCATGGCTCCGAAATGAGCTGCAGAAACAAGAATGCTCCCAGTGCCCACAAATGGGTCATAGACAAGTTTCCCAGGTGCAGCATGTGCTTGATTCGCCATCAAGAAAGCTATTTCTGCATCCATGGCAGTTGGGCCAAGATAAGTGCGACTTTTCAACTGATAAGTCGGTATAAGCTTTCTATCAGCACCACCAACCTCCCGACCAAAAAATATTCTCCTTTGGCTAACCGGGGGAAGCCCATTGTTAAGTCCATAGTCATCAGTCTCCATAAGCCAAAACTTGTGATCTGGATTTTTTAGATTTACTCGACCCTAGAACATAATGATTAATTTTACTTACTATTCATAATAACCAAGACTCTTATGGAAGTAAATTGTTCCTTTTGCTTGGCAAAGTTATAAGCCAACAAACACACCTGTGAATTATAGTAAGAGACCTCCTAAAAGTGCAGATATAAAAATCTATGGCAGAGAGTTTCACATTTATCATATTTCTGAAAGAAAGATTAATATATTCTGTAAAACGAATTTACTGTAGAAATGCAGAAGTAATTAAAAATCCACTGGAAATCGAGTAGTATATCCTGTAAAATAAATTCTAACGAAATAAATCTATGCTTATTACTTGTTGAATCGACCAAACAAATTGTAATACAATAATTTTGTGAATACTTGTATACGATG
>NW_019013887.1:0-21451 GCF_000150535.2 Carica papaya | reverse complement strand
CACTGACTGTTTCTTACTGCGCCAAGTGACCAAGTTTCCCCAGACATAGGTACAGTATCCTGATGTAGACCTTCTGTCTGTTATTGATCCTGCCCAATAGACATCAGTGAAGATTTCAATATCCCTATTCATTGACTTTTTGAAGAACAATCCTTGACCTAGAGTCATCTTTAGGTATCTCAGAATCCGATATACAGCCTTCATGTATTCCTCAGTTGGTTGATTCATGAATTGACTTACTGTACTAACTGCAAAACTGATGTTGGGTCTTATATGTGCCAAATAGATGAGTTCGCCTACAAATCTTTGATACCTCTCTTTATCAACTGTTTTCTCACTAATCTTGAATCCTAGTTTCACGGTTTGATCCATAGGTGTGTCTGCAGGTTTACTTCCGAGCATCCCTGTCTCCTTCAAAAGGTTTAGAACATATTTCCGTTGTAATATTGAAATTCCCCTTTTGGACCAAGCTACCTCCATGCCAATGAAGTACTTGAGCATTTCAAAATCTTTAATTTCAAATTCTTTAGCCAAAAACTCTTTAAGCTTCTTAATTTCCTCAATATGCTCCCCTGTCAGAATGATATCATCTACATAGACAATCAAAATAGTTTTTTGACCTAAGATACAGTGTTTGACAAACAGTATGTAATCTGACTGACATTGCTCATACCTTACTTGTTTCACTACCTTTGTGAATCTACCAAACTATGCCCTTGGGGATTGTTTAAGACCATAAAGTAACTTTTTGAGTTTGTACACTTTATGAGGATTGTTTGTTAGTTCAAATCCTGGTGGGACGTCCATGTATACTTCTTCTTCTAGATCACCGTTAAGAAAAATATTTTTCACATCTACCTGACAAAGTGACCAATCAAGATCTGAGACAAGTGAAAGTAATACCCGAATTGTATTGTGTTTGGCTACTGACGCAAATGTCTCTTGATAGTCTATCCTATAGGACTAAGTAAAGTCTTTGGCTACCAGGCGAGCTTTATACCGATTCACACTTCCATCAGAATTGTATTTAGTTGTAAAGACCCACTTGCATCCCACATGATGCTTCTCTAGAGGTAGATCTGTTAACTCCCATATTACATTCTTCTCAAGTGCTCTAATTTTCTCATGGATGGCTGTTCTCCATTCTGGTGCTTGGAGTGCTTCATGGATTGTTTTCGGCTCTGGGGAATTACTATCTAACTTGCTCACAAATGCATAATGCTTCGAAAACAGCTTGTCAAATGAGATATAGTCCTATATAAAATGTTTGGTGCATGTGCGAGTTCCTTTTCTTAAAGCAATAGGCAGTTCAGTATCAGTATTAGTAGTAGGGACTGAGATCTCATTACTTATTAATTTCTGGACATCTGGAGCAGGAATTGATTCATGTCAAGGCTTGGTCAATTCAGGCACTTTCTCTTCTTGAACCTTGTTCCTTCTGGTGTAAACACGTAACTCATTAATTGCAGACAATGTGTTTTCAGTTACTGCCATTGGCTCAGACTCTTTGTGTGTGGTTTCACGTAAAGCATTAGGTTCAGACTCCAGAAAAGGTGCATTTGGTGAAATCAGTGGATAAAGAAAGAGTATACTCACATCCCACAATTGATATTCTTGAGTAAAGTTCTCCACCTGAATATCAATTGTGGGGTAAAAATGTTGGTTTTCAAAGAATGTGACATCCATTGTGTTATAGAATTGACAGGTGTCCAGAAAAAGACATTTGTATCCTTTTTTATTAGAAGAGTACCCAACAAAGATGCATTTGAGAGCTTTTGGGTCAAGTTTTCCCCTAAGGTGTGCATGAATATGAACATATGCTGAGCAACCAAAAACTTTAAATGGAAGAGTATTTAAGATATGAGATTCAAGAAAAGTTTGTAGGAGGAGATTATAGGGTGACTGAAAATAAAGGATAGGGGAGGACATTCGGTTTTATTAAGTATGTGGCAGCGAGTATTGTCTTTCCCCAAAGGTATTTTGGGACATGAGTAGTAAACATAGTTGATCGAGCAATCTCAAGAATATGCCTATTTTTTCTTTTGACTATATCGTTTGTTGTGGGGTATGTACACAAGAGTTTTGATGGATAATGTCATGTTCAGTAAAGTATTTTTCAAATGTGGTTTCGAAGTACTTACATGCGTTATCAGACTTCAACACTTATATGGTGGTATGAAATTAAGTTTAAATCATAATGTTGAATTTCTGAAATATGGGTCCAACTTCATATTTTTCTCTCATGAGTAATACCAAGGTAATTCTCGTATGATCATCAATAAATGATACAAACCACCTACTTATGGTGATGTTAGTGATCCTGAAAGGTCCCCATACATCGCTATGAATTAATGCAAATGGTTTTGAGGGTTTGTATGATAGATTAGGAAAGTATTTTCGAATATGTTTAGAGAATTGACATACTACACACTGAAATGAAAAAGAATTCTTATTCTTGAACAATAAAGGGAACAATTTTTTTAAGTATAAGAAATTTGGGTGTCTTAATCGATAATACCACAACATGATATCATGGTCACTATTTGAATGACTTACATAAACAGAGTTTGCACATACTGCATTGTGAGTTTGTCTCCTAGAGGTGTCGGCTTGAAGAAGGTACAACCCTAAATTCATCCTACCATTGTCAATTGTTCTCCCTGAGTCCAAGTCCTGAAATTCACATACATGAGAGACAAATTTAACAGCACAATTTAGATCTCCAGAAAGTTTGCTCACATATAACAAATTACAATCCAAATTTGGGACATATAGAACGGAATAAAAAATCAAATATGGTGACAAAACAACAAAACTCATTCCTGCTACTTTAGAGATGGACCCGTCAGCAATTCTCATTGTGAACCCTTCTTTACACGAGTTGTACTGTTGGAGCAGTGAAGCATCACCCGTCGTGTGATCGGATGCTCCGGAGTCCACAATCCAAACTTGTCGTTTTCCAGAGCAAGCTGATAAACCAAGGGGAATTTTACTTTTATGTGCTATCGAAGCATTAATGAGATGATTCTTCTGAGAAAACATTCTCTGGAGAGCATCCATCTGCTCTGGACTAAATGGGCAGTTCCGCAACGGTCAGTAGAGTATCTTCAGAGGTTGCATGATTAATTTGGTAGTTGTTGGGGTTTTCAGACTTGGAGGGCTTTCTGTCACCAGGTCTTCCATGAAGTTTCCAGCATTTTTTGCGTATGTGACTGGGTTTCATGCAATAGTCACACCACGGTTGTCCCCTCTTTCCACGAGAATCCAGTGTTCGGATTGTAAATGCAGATGCATTTTTTATTAGGTGAGTGGATTGCGTGCCTCCCATCATCATTTTCTTTCGGCTTTCTTCCCACCGAATCTCGAAGAACAAATCGCGGATGCTTGACAGCGGTTTGATTCCCAATACCCATCCTCACACTTCATCAAAATTTTTGTTTAACCCTAGTAGGAACTTGAAAATTCGCTTCTGCTCAATAATCAATTTGAAGAGTTTGGCATCTTCGGGATAGCTCCAACGATGTTCTTCAAACGCGTCAAGTTGCTGCCAACTGCAAGTTAGAGTATTGTAATACTGGGTTACGTTTAACTCACCTTGTCACAGATCGTGGAGGCTGAACTCAATTTCGAAGATAACAGAGCTATTCTCCTTATTGGAGTAGAATTCCCGAGACGCTTCCTAGATTTCATGTGCGGTCTCGTAGAGGAGAAAATTCTCTCCAATTTCAGATGTTATCGAGTTTACTAACCATGACATAACCATGTTGTTTTCGATTTTCCATGTTCGGGCATTCGGATCGTTGGCAGGTAGAGGTATTCATCTCGGCCCTTGCCCCGGATCAACAGCAGCACCGACGATGACCACTAGAGATAGTTGTTGCCGTTTAGTTTGTGCCCGATAATGAATGACGAAGATTGCTCAACTAAACCATGGTTGATGAGTGCGGGAAGATAGGAACCCGAGGAAACTTCGAGTGGAGAAGATGATAGCTCACCCGTGACCATCTATGACTTCGCCTCAGTCGGGATGAAGCTCCTGGATCAGAATTGCTCTAATACCATGAAGTTTTCAGAATGGAAAAATTCTCTTCTACTTGTCTTATTTCCTTCACCATGGGGTGCTTATTTATAGGAAAGGAATGCAACCAATTCCTAACAGCTTTATAAGAGAAAGGAATAACAATATATGGTTACCGGACACACCTTAACCATTTGATGATTCCTCCCACTATGCAAACAGAAATTAAACCAAATTCTCTTCTATGATTTTCTACAATCATTTTAAAAGAACAATAGTTCTGCTCTTACAAAAAGAATATTTGCCTTGACCTGTGAAATTTCATCCATAAAGCATAAGGTAATAAGAATAAACACAAAAATTAACAGCAAGCTCAGTCTGAAAGTTGCAATGTATACGACACATATTCTAACATACCAATTTCATGATCTTTCTTGACAGCAGCGGCCATGCACAATGCAGTACCAACAGGACTAGGAATATCAATTGCCTCGTCGATCTCTTCTTGAGAAGCAATTTCCACCCACCTTTTGAGAACAGTCACATTCCATGTTGCTACAGATAAATGCAATGGTCTGTGACATTCATATAATCAATAAACAAAAAATCAGACGGCATGAAATCAAGTAAAAGAGAAACATGCAAAATGCAGCAACATTTAGCGAGACGTGCATGATGCTTATGAAATTCAATGCAAATCTTAAAAATTGTTGAAAGTTCAAGAACGGGAAATTTCAAAGAAGAAACATAATTTAGGATGTTATATTTGCTACTATTTTGGCCAAAGAACTGGAATTTGGATCTGTTCATGCCAGGATTCGTCCAATTCTTGTTTTCATGCATCAATCTTAACGAAGTTCGCATCATAATTTTTTTCTGAACTAAGATTAATTGGCATCAAATACTGAAGCTTTTTGTTCTTTGGAAGAGAAAACCTAAGGCACTCAGCTGGAGTTGAGAAATGCACAAGTACTTCATATTTTCAAATGAACAAAAAAGAAATTAATATCTGCACATTCTCAAATATCACTATGTCACAAACAACAACTACACATTATACATCAAAGATCAAATTTTTTGCCCTTGATTTCTAGTAGATGATTGAGTAAACAACAGGGCCAAATTAGATTCAGTAAGCCTCCAGTACCAACAGATGCCACTAATTATAGACATGGTAAGTGGAAGAAATATGTTAATCTCATTCTCCTTGCTATCTTTGGATGGCGTGGAAAGAGAGAAAGACGGGAGCTTTTGAGGAGGTGGAAGATGAATTTGATAGCATTAGAGATAGATGGTTCCAGACTCTGGGTTTTTATTAAGATGATATTCTCTTTATTCAATAGAAGGTTTTGGAGACCTTAGTGATAAGTTGAATGACATGTAAATATTTTTGTATATAGGTTGACACCCATTTTTGTGTTTGTGAATGAATCAATACCATAATTTTACTTTAAAAAAATTGGTTAGAGTCTCCTGAAATTTCCTTCAAATTTGGCTAAGAAGAATGAAATAAGCATATCTGTGTTTTGTCTAGTTGTTTAGTAAGAAGAAATTATATACTCACGTTAAATTTTTTGAATTCAAAACAGCCATTGATCTACAGCCGCCATTTTCCAATATCACAATAGCACAATCTGTATATTTCTTGGCAATAGCTCTATGTAATACAGATTCACCCTCATCATCAACTGCATTTGGATCAGCCCCAGCCAACAGTAGCTCCTGCCATTATTGTAAACATTAATACAAATGGATAAAGTGGGAGAAGCATAAAAGAATAAGAAATAAAACTACATTTGGCCCAATTCTAGACTTACACGCATGCAATCAGGCTGTCCATGGTAAGCACAGACATGAGCAACAGATGGTCCAAATCCTTCTCTCAATCTAGATCGAACGTTAGCCCCTCTTTTGATGAGAGCCTGAACACATTCAGGGGATCCAGCTGCTAAAGCAAAAACAAGTGGAGGATCTCCATCTTTGTCCAGAACATCAACATCTGCCTCTTCATGCTCCAAAATAGCCTCCACTAGTTCAGCACTACCACATCTACAAGCCAAGTGGAGAGCAGCTTGGCCATCAGTATTCTGTGCCTCTAAAAGTGAACGCACTGAGTTTCCACTGTTTCCCTCTGCAGCCTTTGAGAGAAAACCTCTGAAAAAAAGGAAGCTAGGAATAAGATACAAAGCTGACAGCCTTCCAGAAAAAAGTTAGAAAAGGAAAGCATGTAATAAGCTGGACAAACCTTACACCTTTCACATCTCCCTCAGAGACAAGTCTATGAAGATGGCTAGAATTATCTTGGAAAATGTCCTCATCAGATGCAGGTGGTGGTTTTGCAGCATTTGATCCAGAGAATTTCAAGAAGCCACTGCATTCAAACAAACAGAGAACATAACTCCATCGGCAAATTAAAGTGGAAAAGGCTAGGTCTATGTGCATGTTAGAACCCATTTGGCAGCACTAGCAACTATATCAGTATGCCCAGAACAAAGTCATAAGCCATTCGGACAAGGACTAAAGCATCTGTTGGAAAGGTCCATGACAAAGCAAGAAAGTAAAAGAAGAGAGAGTAAAAATACAGACTCAAAAGTCTTACTTATCAGGACTCGTAGGAGGGCTGCGTGGGACCTCTTGCAAATGACGCAGAAATGTCGCCAACATTGCATGAAATGTTGGTCTTTTTGATGGCTTAAACTGAAGGCATTCACCAATCATCTTCCATAATTCCCTAGGAATTCCAACACCTACTACGCTAGCATACTGAGGAGGCAGTTTTCGAGCCTTGACAACAGCTCTATAAATTTCCTCTGCACTCAAACCAGCCCACCTGCAAAAAAAAATGTCTACTTGGGTCATATAGGAATTAGAGCATGAATGACACAGCAGGTACAGAAAATGAAAAATAGGAAGAAGAATGTCATCTAAACATACGGAATAGAACCAGTGCACATTTCCACCAATGTACAACCAAAACTCCAGGCATCTGATTCTGCAGATATACCAATTGCATCCTCCCAGAACAAATTCAAAGATTTCCTCACTGGCTCCCATGCCTCTGGGGCAGTATAATGTGGGCTAAGCATTGTGCAGTCCATACATGAATGGACCCTTGAAGAATCGCAATCTGTTCGAGCTTTTCTGCAGCCAGGTCTCTTCAGAATTGCGGCCAGTCCATAATCAGAAACGACAGCATGACCACTTGCATCCAAAAGAAGATTGGATGGTTTTAGATTCATACAAGCAACACCTGCTGCATGAAGCTCAGCCACCCCTCGTGCTATGTCTGCACCATATCTACAATTGACAAGAAAACTTGCTATGTTATGGCAAGAGTCACAGTCAGCTAATAGTTACTTTAACCAAGCCTAATTATCAAATACAATAACAATAAAGAAGCAAAAAATAGCATGATTAAGTTAGCATCCCTATGTATAAACAGATTAAAAAGAGAATCCTCTTCATATAATGACAAGAAGTGATTACAAAGATAGAAATTATCAATTGATGACTACAGTCACTAATCCATTTTAATCCTGAAATTTATAGTATTTTGCATAACATCAGACGCTAATTTTAGAACTTAGTCATATTAAACATTATGGGAAATTAACAATTGTCACCAAAAGCAAGCAAGAATTGAAACGTTTCTAAGTCTCTTAGCAAACAATGAGCCCCTTTAAGTCTGGCTTTGCAGAAGTCACTGTATTTATTGACTCTCTACCACCTGTTTCTTTTGGCTTTCCTTTTCAGGCTCAAATTGATGACTGAAAATGACTTTTGTCCATTTCATTCTCAAAAACACAAACATAGGAAGCATCACAGTACAGAAAACCAAAAAAAGAAATTACCAAGGAAAGAAACCTTAAAACATTTCCATATATTTACCCAAAAAAATTTGCATATCTTTTGGAGATTGTGACATTTCAAAATAAATGAAAATCTTTTGTTAACGTTCAGAGTTAATTTAAATTCATAGAGACCCATAAGGTTACTAAATTCCATAGTATTTGGGGTACTTTATGGTGGTGGCATCGTTTTTCCTGACCGAACAAGGAGGATATTCAAACATAGAAATCTTCAACTTCCAATATTTTTATCTCTGCTATGACTACATAATTTGCAACTTATTTTTAAGAAAAGCAAAAAATCAATTAAAAACAAACCACTAATTGCTAAATGGCTGTTACAAGCTTGAAATAGCAAATACAACTTGGCATGTGATATCAAGCTCAAAATAATTAAGTGTTCCATTAAGGCTAAGTTTAGCTGAAATCTAATACCACGGAATAGGGAAAGGAATACGAATACGATAAAAATTATCTAACAGTTGGAATGACAAGGTAGATTTGTGATTCTTACAAAGCCAATTGTTAAGTAAAAAATGAAAAATATGACCTAACCTTAACTATCAAGTAATTGAGGTCAAGGAATAGCTACTAATCCTATAATTATTTTATTCACTCCTTTTCTTTATGATGGGAAGGGCAGAAAAATCATTGCATCTACTCTAAATTTTACCATAGATGAATAAGTGCAATGTAACAAAGTGTCAAATGCATCACATTGGCAGCAAGCAACATAGAAAAATCCAAATATTTTGCACTTTTTCTGTTAAGCGTACAATTCACCAGTGATCTTGGGACTCACAGATTAAATTACAATACACAGAATAACAAATTTCACTTTCCTCAATATTTATCACCCTTAAAACAGAGAAATTTCAGAAGAAAGAGGTCTCTTCCTTTGAAGATATGAGATTTAGGTAGCTGTTAAAAAAAGGACTCCTCTTAGTGCTAGAACCTATTCTACAAATCTCAAAGAAACTTACAGAAGTTTGCATATTTCATCAGTTCAAGCCACTGGCAGAGGTTGGTCACTGCTGCCCTTAAATGCTTATTTGACTGTCCCATATTCCTAGGACTGCGATATTCATTTATCTCTTCAAGTCAAAAATAATACTCTCTTCTTTTTTCTCTTCTTTTTTTCTCCCAAAACATGACCATTATAAAAGGAATTCCGTTCCAATTAGTTTCTCCAAAAAATAGTACAATTCTCTTGAAGTTTCTTTTCCCCCGGTTTTCCTTTAAAATTCTAGCCTTAAACAACTAAAAAATGTTCGTCAAATCTCTTACATTTCTGAGCAATGAGATAGAAAGATACTAAAGTGGAGATATTTATAAGAAACACTGCTTGATATCATATAATCTACACTATCAGGCCTTTAGACATTTCCATGCAGCTGACTGTCTATCAGGAAGGAACTAATATCAAACTCTCCCCATCACCATGAGATTCCTAAATGCATAAGTATAGTTGCTGAATGGCTCTGCCACAAAGAAAAAAGGAGTACATATGTTGATGGCACATAACCATACTAGGAATTTATTTATTATTCAATTAGTTTTTAGTTTATTATTTATGAGTCTTATTAATGTTATGAGTTTATTCTTATTAGTATTGTTTCCTAATTGTATTAGAATAATTCTTATTAACATTATTTTCTAGTTGTATTAGGATTGGTATTCTAAATTCTACTAGTTTCCACTTTTCTAGTTTAATTCTAGTTAGGAAAAGATTATTACAGCTAGTTTCGTAGTTTCACTTATTATTCGTTCAAGTATACAATAATATTTTTAAAAATTTATCATAATTGATTGTGTGACTCAATTAAACTTTAGGTGTAATGCCTAAAAACTCCAGGTGAGATATCTAGTTTTTTTCCCAATTTCTCAGTAGGCAAATCAAAACTAATTTGTTCTACATCATATGTCTACAGCATTGTCAACTAATAAAAAGCACCACTTCTAGTATAATTTCTTTTTCTCTCTGGGGAAAAAAAAAACAAATAAGCGTTACAAATTTTTCTCTCTTTTAATAAAGAAGTAAGACGCAATAGAACCAACTCGAACATACTAATGCTTAGCAGTGTAATACAGGGTGGCCGCAGACTTCTAGGAAAACGCAAGCAGTTAAGCGGAACCCATATCTTGTGCACGTGGCACCCTCCATATATAAATGCAGTAACTAATAATTCCAAAAACCAGGTAAAGTCATAGATCTTCAGATTTTCCTGACAAGATAAGTCAGCATATTTTCTCAACCAATAATATAAATCTGATGCATGAAATGTCTGTCTAAACCATTCCTTGACAAATACTATTTACATTAGACATGCAACTGTTGAAACAACGAGCACAAACTCAAATATTACAGTCAAATTGTCGAACCTGCAATCCAAACTACAAAACCTGACTTATGTACAGCTAGATGAATTCGCTAGCTCATAAAATGACCATTTCAACTGAGATATGAAGTCATCATATACAAGCACAAAAAAGGTGATAAACAGATGATACTGAAAGGTCCTATATCTTGATAAATGTATCAACTTTAGACCTTTCCAAATGCATCAAAACTTGCTGAATGCACCATATCTCCACAGTGACTTAATATAGAGCCGCAAAGTACAACATTTTAGCCAACCAAGCATTTAATCCTATACAAAATCATCTGACTTATATAATATATATCCTTTAACACATCCAAGCAAAGGGAATAGAGTAGAAAAGGAATGAGAAGACAACGAAACCTTAGGATTTGCTCCAAAGTGAGCCTGCCTTCATTTCGCTGCATAGCAGAATGGACAGAGCCATGACACCTGTCCATCACAAGGCACAGAGAACCCTCCATTTTCACGACACCATGGAACGTACAGATATTCCTGCACCACATCGAAGTCCGCCGCAAACTATCCAGCTGCCCCAGCATCCAATCCACATCCATCTCCTCCGTTACTGCAACCTTTTTCACTGCTACTTGATGCTTACACCGTTTTCCACGGCCGTCATTGCCGCCTCCACCAATTACAGCTTCCCACATCTCGACCCCAGCTCGCCTCCCCCCTCCGATACGCTTCACCAGCTTCATCTCCTGATGCGTCCCAACTTCGATCATCGGCCCGCATCCACCGGAGCTTGAGGCACTGGAGCCCCGGAAGCACCGAGCCGCTTCCTCCTCCTCATCGCCATCGCCACTGCTATCATCATCCTCGTCGTCAGTGCAATCGCAATCAAAATCCCGGCGGAGAGAGTTCGAAGCCGAGTGTATGAGCGCGAGCATTGCGTAGTTCTTGCGAAGCGCTTGCACCGAGTTCCCCACCACGGACACGTGCCGACACCGGGGGCAGGATAGAGTTGTGTCCGTCGACGCCGAGAACATCTTCGATAAACACTCCTTACAGAACCCATGCCCGCATTGGAGCAGCAAGGGAACTCTCTCCTCCTCGTTGTACCGCGTTTGGCACACAGAGCAACACGGCACCTTCATTTTCGCCCGATAACCAGTTCACCTTTCCCCGAAAATCAAACGGAACTGGGAGGAATCGAAATCCAGTTCGAGCACGGAACCTGTCGGAATTGCTGAATTCTAAAAGATCTACATACAGTGAACCAAAACCGAGTAAACTAAAAACGATAGATCCATGAGAATTTTCCCAACTAGAAACAGGCACAAATCAATGAAATCTACGATAAACAAGAACTCCAAAGAGAGATCACCAATCGAGTTCCTGATAAATCAAACAAGAGCTTAACAAGAAAAAGGATTCGATGGGGGAGATCAGTAGGGTTTTATTTAAAAATTAAAAAAATAAAAATAAATAAATAAATAGTAGCTTCAAGGTTGTAGGTGTGCGGGATTTTTTATTTTTAATTTTTTTTATTTTTAAATAATAATTTTTTTATTTTCCCTCACCTTTTGGCAGCTGCCGCGTTCACTTGTGACTCGGGAGACTCCAAAACACGTTTCATGCGTTTCAATTCGAGTCTTGTTTTTTTCCTATAAAAAGTTAATTACACCTAACACCTCTTTAATTTCAAATATTCTACACTTATTCTTACATCTATATATATATATATTTGTATATACTAGTTTTGTAAAATTCTTAACTTAAAATATTTTACACTTATTTATATATATATATGTATATAGATATACACACTAGTTCTCGACTAATATAAATTATTTTAACGGAACATAATATAAAAAAAAATTATAATAAAAGATTCGGGGATAACATGATTGGAGCCTATGTAGTCCAAGATGATGGCCTATTGAAGAATTCGTCGAATCAGCTCATTTTCCTCCGAGTTTTATACAATGACAAAATTAAATTTTGTTTAAATATAAAGTAATACGTAAAAGTCACGGGTTAAGGATAAGCTTGCCTCGTAATTAAGAACCTCAAGCAAAATTTTCAAGTATGTTTGTATATATAAGTTTCATCGAGCTATGTTTTTTAATTTTTATAAGATAGACAGAGACTTTTCGTAAACTACTTGAAGTGACTATGAACACTAGGAGACTTGCATGCGGGTTATAACTTTGTATTGGTCACGATAGATGAGGCTGAGGAAAAGCCACTATAATGTATTTTGGTGGTACAAGTAAATCTAACTACTTATTGACATTTTAATATATAAACTACAGTGATGATGAAGCTCTAACTTATTATGATTTCTTGTTCCCCTCCTCCGTAAGGGTCGTTCTTATTGATGGATGTTAACCTTTTATTCACATGCCTCTAACCATAATTAATGGGCCAAATACGAAGTTCAAACAGCAAGCAACGTAGTTGATTTAATAGTTGAAAAGATTTTACGCTCTATATCTAATTGTGCAATTCTCATTAACATACTCATAAACATCTCCATCTTGAGATATTTATAATACGACCCTAAGTTAAAATATAATACATGTTGAGTTTAAAGATACCAATAAATAAAAGAAAAAAATAAGATTTTTCTTAATAGAAGATTCTCAAAACCGAATTATAGCCTAAAGAAGATTTTTTAATCGTGGACTTGGATCCAAGTTTTATAAAAGGGAGTGTCAAAGAGAATGAGAGTCATATCATGTTCAGATCTTCTCGCACCATGAAGCAATGTAAACAAGTTGGGTTATTAGGGAATGTAGCTTAAATTGGATGTTAAATTTCATATAAGGCTAAAATTGACGAAAGATCGATAGCAAACAAGTATCACAAGTTAAAATACAAATAATTTTTTTTTAAAAAGTCAACTAATGATTAAAATTAATAGGATATAAAACATTCTAACCGAATGTGAAATAACAAAAGATCGTTTGTCAATCAACTCGAGGCACATACCAACATGAGTTTGGATGATAGCCCAACTCAAGACATGATTGTGGAGATGTTATCACCCTAATCATTGATTAATTCATTATGTTGGTTACTTATTTGGCTTGTTTTCAAACATGAATAAATGAGTTTGACATGTATGTAAGTCAACGAGCATGTAAGGCATGAAAAAGTTATATGGCAAGATCCCTCATGGCTATGTATCGGCTAAAAGAGTTATCACTTTTTTATTATAATTTCTAAGTAAAATTAAAAGAGTTAAGTTCAATATATATATATATATATTTTTTATAGCATATATATAAATTGAAGCTCAATATTTTAAATATAATACTAGAAAAATATAGAATAGAATCTCATTGATTTTTAAACTTTAACTACTCGAAATATTGTATTAAATGAAGTTATGAATAATATTAAAGATATTTATCGAAAACTACCCATTGTTGATGGATGTTAACCTCTCATTCACATGCCTCTAACCATAGTTGATGGCCCAAATACGAACCTCAAGCAGCAAGCAACATAGTTGATTTAATAGTTGAAAAGATTTTACGTTTTCTATCTAATTGTGTAATTCTCATGAACGTCCTCATCTTGAAATACTTACAATACAACTCTAAGTAAATGTATAATAATACATGTTGAATTTAAAGATACTAATAAAATAATAATAATAATAATTTAAAAATTTCTAATAGGATATTCTCAAAACCGAATTATAGCTTAAATAAAATTTCTTAATCATGGATTTGGATCCAAGTTCTATAGAAGGGAGCGTCAAAGAGAATAAGAGTCCTATCATGTCGGATCCTCTCGCACCATGAAACAATGTAAATAAGTTGGGTTATTAGGGAATGTAACTTAAATTGGATGTTAAATTTCATATAGGACTAAAATGAACAAAAGATCGATAGCAAACAAGTATCACAAGTGAAAATATAAATAGTTTTTCGAAAAAAGTCAACTAATGATTAAAATTATTAGGATACAAGTTATTCTGACCAAATGTGAAATGATAAAAGTTTGTTTGTCAATCGACTCAAGACATATACCAACATGGGTTTGGATGATAGCCCAAGCTCAAGACATGATTGTGGAGACTTTACCACCCTACTCATTGGTAATTCGTTATGCGGGTTACTTATTTGGCTTGTTTTCAAACATGAATAAATGAGTTTGACATGTATGTAAGTCAACGAGCATGTAAGGCATGAAAAAAGTTATATGGCAAGATCCCTCGTGGGTATATATCGGCCAAAGGATTTTTTACTCTTTTATTATAATTTTCAAGTAAAATTGAAAGAGTTAAGTTCAATATATATATATATTTTTAATAGCATATATATAAATTAAAGTTCAATATTTTAAATATAATACTAGAGAAATATAGAATAGAATTTTATTGATTTTTAAACTTTAACTGCTCGAAATATTGTATTAAATGAAGTGATGAATGATATTAAATATATTTATCGAAAACAACCCATTAAACAAAGATTTAGATAAGTGAGAGTATTTAATATATTTATTAAAAAATAGTTAAAATCAAATTAAATTAAGATTGTTAATTTAAAATTATCAATTTTAAAATACACATAACACATGGGTAGTATATCATACTTCAATATTTTGTTATCATACTATGCACAATGAATGAAGTGTGAGTGAAAAAATAAACAATCATATATTTATAAAATATATAATTATATAGTTTATAATCAATTGAAAGTTAAAAACTATTTTAGTATTTCAAAATTCAAAAAGATGACTACTATATATATATATATATCTATTATCATATTAATTATATTTTTATCTTAAAAAATTTAAGTAGATCGCTATTAAATATGTTATCGGATAAAATATACTATTACATTCTGTACTATTTTTAAATATTCAAAATTTATACTTTTTTATTTGTTCATCTTAATTTCTAAAGTTTTAAATTTGTCATAAATAAGTATTGTTACATATGAATCTCAAAGTCTTGTTAATTACATTTTTATTAATTTATTCAAATTATTAGATTTTATTTAAAAAAAAAAACAGTCAGCATTTTGCAAAATAAACATTGACATAAAATAATTTTTATATATAATATGAAAAAAAATATTACTTATGTACTTTAAAACCCGCTTTTAATGATTTCGATTAAAATGATAGGTAAAACGTGACAGTAATAATATGACAACTATAAATCGTAACTTTATCAAGATAATAAGGAGAAGCAAAAAAACTAATTGATCATATGAGTGAATAAACTAAACAGGTGATATGATGTAGTTTCATGACCAAAATAGAATAATTTTATTAGAAGATTTAGCTATCACGATATTCAAAGCAATAAAACTAGTAACATAATGACCGACAAAAAAGAAGTTGACGACAAGTGTCATGATTTATGACAAGATTTTTGGTGCTTTTGATGGGTCAACGAACAAATACGAGCGTTAAGTTGACATTATAATAATAAAGCTATGTTTCGATCGATCAATTTAGATATTCTTATTCTTAAATTGTTTTATTATATTTTGTACGGTTTTTATTATTTTTATTTTAATTTGTTGAGTTCTTAAAAAAGGTAAGGATTGTTAAAATTCTTTTCGATTAACAATTTAAATGTGTAATTATCTGTCGTATTAATTTTTATCCATATTTCTATATTTATATATAAAGTAAACTTAAAAAAATAAAATAATATTAAATTTTTACGTTTCTTTTATTTTTTTTTCCATAATTTAAACAATATATATGCTGTTTTAAAATTTATGATAGTTTTATATAAATGTTTAAATAATACTCATATCGTGTGTCTGTGTAACTTTGATTTAAAAATAAAATTTAAAAATTTTATTACGATAATATCATATTCGTAAGTTATAATTACGTTAAAAATAAAATTTGACAAGTTCAAGTACAATAATATACGATTACTTTATTTATATATATAATTTATTAAAAATTAAAAATTATTTTTATAAATAGATAATTATATATTATTATTTTAATTTTATATTAAAATAATTTATTTATTATATATTTATAATTAACTAAAAATTCAAGTACATTGCATATTTAAAATTTTAAATAAATAATTACTATATATCTACTATTACATTAAATAAAAAAAATAGTTTAAAAATTAGAAAAGTGTGTATATTATTATATTATTATTATTATTATTATTTCAAATTTATATAAAAATTTGAAATTATGAAATTTATTTTGTGTTTTCTCTATCTTGTTAATGAGCATCTCTACTAGGGTTTCAAGTATATTGAACAAGAAGGAGAGTTACAGTTACTGAACCTGTATTTCTTCTTTATGCACTTCATTTTCCCTACTTTGACTCGTTCGATTTCTTCCATTTGTCTTCCAAAGAAGAAATATTAGCAAGACGAGGAGGAGGAGGAGGAGGTGGAGGAGGAGGAGTTCGAGTTCCATGTTAATATTTCTCTTTCTCATTACTTATTCGCTGTGCTTCTCTTCGATTCTTGCTTCCCTATCCTCTGTCATGCTTATTTTCTTCTCCTTCATCACGATGCATTAAAGGTATCTAATATCTGTGTTGCTTTCTCCAGGGCCTTGGGCCCTCTTCTATGCGCTTCGACGTTTCCTGCAGTTTTTTATATATTGAAGAAAAGAGGGAAGGTATAGACTGTCATCGTTTTGCTCAGGAGAAGTGTCAGTTGTGTAGTGGTCGTACACAACTGGAATTAGTCCAATATGGCTGATGCCAGTCCTAGGACTGATATCTCAACGGATGTGGATACAGATGATAAATACCAGAGGGTTAGTTCGTATTGTTTATTGGATTTGTACCTCCTGTCTCGTGGGATGAAAATGAACGCTGATGTTCTTTATTCAGCTTCTTAATATGGACTTGGTTCCTTCTATATTGATGTCGGTCTGACGTAATGCCTTTGTGTATGCAGTCTAATAGAGGTCAATCTACTGCTGTTGTGGCTTCCGATTCAAGTGACAGATCGAAAGATAAAACGGATCAGAAGGTCATATGATTTGTTTTGTTGATGAAAACATTATATAGCTGTATCTAGTCATTTGGTAATCCCTCTGTGTTCTCGACAGACTCTAAGAAGGCTGGCACAAAATCGTGAGGCTGCTAGGAAAAGCAGACTGAGGAAAAAGGTATTTCGGTTTTTTCTTCTATTTATTTTTAGACTCTTCATTTCCTCTATTTGCCTCCGTTATTAGTAGGATTTGAATGTTTTCGTGGAATTCAAACGTTGTTGGTAATATTGTAATTAACGGGGGGTTACCTTGTGTAACTTTTCACTTGATTTTAGTAGAATCGCTGGATGATAATACAAACCCGGTTAAAGCTAAACCTGACTAGTTCCTATAGGTTTATTTTCAATAAATATCTTTCTAGAAAGATGGTTGTGGAAGGATTTGATCTTCTTCCTTGTGCTTCCTTTATGTGAACTATTGCTACACTAATTTGTATGGCACATTTCACATGGATATGTTTCCTTTTTATCTAATTAGTTCTTTTCATACTTGTTGTAGGCATATGTCCAGCAGCTGGAGAGTAGTCGTTTGAAGTTGACCCAACTGGAGCAGGAGCTCCAGAGAGCACGGCAGCAGGTGATTGGTGTTTATTCTCCAAGTCACCCTTAATATATTCTGCTTTCTTTTGTACTTATACTTTTTTCCTCATATGTTTAACTTATTTGATTAATTTTTTAGGGTATTTTCATATCAAGCTCTGGAGACCAAGCCCATTCAATTGGTGGAAATGGTAAGCTTTACTTTATCTAAGTTGTTGTTCTTCCTTGCACAGCATCTAGCAACAATTTGAGAAAGATACCTTCTCTTTGATTTCCGTGACTATTTATATTTCAGCACTGCTTAATTTTCTAAGTAAATGTGGTTGTGTATATATGCTTATGTATTTTTGTATGTATATTTTGGCTGAATATTTATGAATATGTTTGTTATAGATATATGAGGGTCATCTTACTGGAAGTTGTGCCAAGTTGTATGCCTTAATGACATTGCTGTTGGTGTAGTTGGTTGATGGTGATAATAAAAAATTCTAATGGTATTTGGGGTGATAATAAAAAATTCTAATGGTATTTGGGGTGCCTAGGAACTGGTGGTTTGCACCAATGAACATTAGACAAGGCTGGTGTTTCAATGGTGTATTCGCGGGGATACAATAGTGATTGATATCAGCTGGGCATTATATATGTATATATATGTATATATGTATCTATTAAGATTTAGATGGATTTTGCAGGTATTGAAATCTTAATATGGTAACTTTTATGTAGGAATCAAAATTAGCAGTATCATGACAAGTATGCTTGAGGGTCACTTAAATGCTTCAACCTTTATAAGTTTTATGCATAGATATTTGAATGATGATAATTACCACATAAACAGAAGCTTTAAATAGTAATTTGAACATAGGATAACCTCTGAATAAATAAGCCTTGTAGAAAAATGAAAATGATATATTTTTAATACGATGTGTCCGCATCAAGAATTTCTAGTCATGGATACACAACTTTTTGTTAATTATTTGAACGAAAATGATTAAGTCAGGAAGATCTGATAGAAAATTTTCATTTTTGCAGCGTCCTTTGACATTAGTAATTAGCAAGACAAGATAAAAATCTTCAGAAAATCTGGAAAATTTACGAGGAAGAAAAGCCTTGTCTTGTATCTTCAGAATGATTTTGAATGATTGCAGAATTTCCAAGCATTTTAGCCTTTGCATGTTTCAAATGGCTTGGATGGGATTAAATCGTTGAATATTTAAAATTTTCAGCCATGTTTCATTGGCCATGATTTTCAACTTATGTGCATGATCTGCTTCAACTACCAAGTAAATTGCAGAAGCCAATGATGGATGGCTTCTTTGCTGCTGCAGACCTGCCAATCATTAAGATGGAGGTCTGGGTAAGAGGACTTGTACTGGGGGTACTTATGCAGCCTGTCTTATGGAGCAAACTTCCAACGTGAGAAAAAAAATAAGCTAAAGGAGAAAGTAGATTGCTGGTGGTTCCTGCAATATCAGGCATGAAGTGTAGTTCATGCCTCTTTCTAGCTATTTATTGGTGATTTCTCTTTTTTGTTAAGATCATGTCTGATTGTTAATTCTTTGATCATAACCTGAATGAGGCAATTATTTAGTTTTCCTAATTGCCGGGGAAATATTATAAAAATAGCCAAAATCAATATTCTTGTATAGTACATAACCATGCTTTTTGGCTTTATTTTACTCCTTGGAAATTTTTTGTAATTAAAGTGTCCTGAAATCCCAAACATTCAATAGTTCCTCACGGATGATGGTCTTTTAAAAAGAAGCCTGCTAGAGTGCAAAAATTTGTTCTATCCAGTTTACACATTATGTCTAGAAAACTGTGTTAATTCCATATGTTATATTGGAGACACTCTACTTTCTCAAAGAATGTAGCAGGTCGATCATTTCTTTTTCCAGCATATGCATTTTATATATCTTACACGGCATATGTAGGTTTTATAAAAGATCGTGCTTGTATGCATGCTTGCAATGCGGAGAATTCATCAGCTTGTAAATTCTTTCTAAAAATTCCCTGAATAAAGGAGGATATCATGTTTGTTGCATATCTTTGTAGGGGCCATGGCTTTTGACGTAGAGTATGCACGATGGCTTGAGGACCAAAATCGGCATATTAATGAATTGAGATCAGCAGTCAATTCTCATGCAAGCGATACGGAGCTCCGGATAATTGTTGACAACATAATGGTTCACTATGATGAAATTTTTAGGCTAAAGAGTAATGCAGCAAAGGCTGATGTATTTCATTTATTGTCGGGCATGTGGAAAACACCTGCTGAGAGGTGTTTCTTATGGCTTGGTGGCTTCCGCTCGTCTGAGCTTCTCAAGGTGACATCCATTTCCAAGTTCTAAGTGGCTTGTGATTAGTTTTAGGGAAAATACTAAAGTTTTAAAGAGGTTTAGTGTCAACTACAAAAATGAGACTTCATTCTGAAATCTAAAATAACCGGACTTGTCTTATTATTATTATTTTGAATAAGAGAAGACGCTTATTAAACCGAACTTGTCTTATTGAAACATTTACTTAACAAAAATGCCAGTTACTGTAAAGACTGTGAATGACTCGTAAATCGACTAAGTTATCATTTCTTGGATTTTTTCTTGGATTTTCTCTATTATCTTCTCTCTCTCCTCCCTTTCATCTATAACACATTTTCTTTCTCCCCTCTCCTTGCTTCTTTAAAATGTACACCGATTGCGCATGTTATTTATCTTTTGTAAAATTGACAATCTGGAGATTCATCCTTTGGATTTTATTCACACACTGGCAAAACTTGGTTCTACTCTTGGGACATAGCTGTAGGAGAAGTTCAGTAGTCTTCAAGATGGCTATTACATCCATGGGCAACATTCTATTGTCCTGTTTGATGTTATTTCACCCTTGACCTTTCTGTTATATATTATCCATTGTCTTTCAAAACTGCAATGAGTTCCCATCCGGATTTACTTACCAAGTTACCTATTTTCTTTTTTCTCCTAGTTTGTGAACAATCTGTTTACTGGTAGCTTAGGTTTTGAGTGTTGAAAGCACACCTGCCATAAAAAGTACAGGAAAAAGACCATTAGGTTAAACTCTAAAAACTAAAATGCCCTGTGTTTTCTTGTTTAAATTATTTTTGGAGTTGCAGAAATTTTTGTTTTAGATGAGGGTCTGAGTTGTGTAAAATAAATATAGACGCAAAATGTAGTGTCTTATGTGAAGGAAGTCAATGCTAAGCATGGCAAATCACCAAGCCCCTTTGGCTTGGTAGTAAATCTCACCATATAGAGGTTATGTGAGTGAGCTTTTGGGTTCTGTAGCCAATTTCCACAAGGGCTGTGGTCCTTACGCAAAAATAGCAATGAGCCAGAAGCAGCACAATTAAAGAAGACAGTAGGGAGAGGAGCTTTTCAGAAGAAAAAAAAAAAAACAAAAGAGAATAAGGCGAAGCTGGTATATTTTTAGAAGCCTTAAATAATGGAAAGAACCTATAATCCAAAGAAAATGTCTTTCATGGGAAATTATTTAATAATTGCAGGCTGAAATGGCTTAATAGATATATGGAATAAAATACTAAACGATGCTTCTGCTTCATGGGAGCTCTCAGATTTCGAGAAGATGGTTGGTGAAGTAGTTAAAAGAAAACACAATGGTTTTTTTACTTTTTTCTTTTTCTGATTAAATCTGCCAGAACCCCTTGGTTGGGGGGGGGGGGGG
>NW_019013886.1:0-10150 GCF_000150535.2 Carica papaya | reverse complement strand
TAATCTCTTTACAAAATGATATATATACAGTTTGGTGCTAAAGTTAAGATTTTGCGAAAACTGATAATGGTACAAAATATATGGATAGTGGGTTTTGTGCCTATCTGGAGTCAAAAGAGATAATTTATCAGACAAGTTGTGTCTACACTAGTGAAAAAAATGAGGTTTCTGAAAAAAAAAACAGACACATACTGGAGTTAGTTCGGTCACTAATGTTCACCATGAATCTACCAAAGAGTTATTGGGGAGATGCAGTTCTCTCAGCTGTCTATCTTATTAATAGAATGTTTTTGAATTTTAAAAGTTTTATGGAGATTTTGTAAGGAAAAATTTCCTACATTGTTTCCCCAAAAGTGTTTGCATGTGTGTGCTTTGTTCATACTAGAAATGTGGGTAAGTTAAAACCTAGAACTTTTAAGTGTGTATTTGTTGGATATTCTTATACCCAAAAAAGGTATAAGTGTTATCATATACCATCTAGAAAATACTTTGTAAGATGTTACCTTTAAGGAGAATGAGTCTTACTTTAACTCAAACCCAACACATTTTCAGGGGACAGTGAGAAGGAAGAAGTGATACATAATTGGGTAACAATTGAGAGTCATATGCAGGAGGACAATTATATTGCCGTAAGTCTTAATCAAGAAGATGATGTTGGACGTCTAAATAAACCAGACTTGGAAAAGGTATTCAAGGAGAGAGAAGTCTAAAAAAGTCATCATGCAGTCTGTCTCAGGTCAAGAATCTTCTCTGGTTCTAGAAGATTCTGATGAGTTATTTTTCTCTTGTGATTTATTAGACAAACCTATTGTTGTTAGAAAAGGAACGAGAACTTACACTACCTATATCTAAATTTGTTTTCTATGACTCTCTATCTTCCTCTTATATAGTTTTTGTCTTGTCTGTTTTCTCTGTGTCTACTCTACAAGATTGGAGAAAAGTTTTAGGAGATTTCAAGTGGAAGAAAGGCATGATTGAAGAAATAAGAGCATTGACAAAGAATGAAACATAGGAACTTGTTTCACCTTTACAAAGAAAGAAGATAATTGGTTGCAAATGGGTGTTCATCATAAAACGCAAAGCAGACGGATCGATCGAAAAGTACAAAGTTAGATTGGTGGCTAAAGGATTTACTCAAACCTATAAAATTGACTATTAGGAAATATTTGCACCTGTTGCGACAATGAATACAATTAAGATATTTTTATCTTGCGCAGCTAACCTTGATTGAGATATATTGCAGTTTGATGTAAAAAATGCATTCTTCTATGGAGATTTAGAGGAAGAGGTGTACATAAAAATTCCACCTGAATTTGAAAATGAGAGGATGTAAGGAAAAGTTTGCCAATTAAAAAGGGCATTATACGGATTAAAACAGTCTCTAAGAGTATGCTTTGAACGGTTTAGAAGAGTTATTATCTCTTTTGGATATCAATAAAGTAATACGGATCATACTTTATTTATCAAACATTATGAGGGTAAGGTCGTTTTTCTCATTGTTTATGTGGATGATATTGTGGTGATTGGAGATGACACAAAGGAGATGGTTCGGTTGAAGGAACTTCTTGCTCAAGAGTTTGAAATCAAAGATTTAGAAAAATTGCAATATTTCTTGAGAATTGAAGTTGTCAGATCCAAGCCGACATAATCACCTTTTGAGAGCAACTACAAATTGCAAGCAGGTAGTGGTATATCAGTTGACTTGGAAAGATACCAGAGACTAGTTGGAAGACTCATTTATCTCTCACATAGCAGACCTAATATAACATATGCAGTTAGTCTTATGAGCTAGTACATGCATGATTCTCGTGAGACTCATTTACATGCTGTTTTCCGCATATTACGATACTTGAAGTCTGCAATAGGAAAATGTCTGCTCTTTTTTAAAAATGGTCACCTTAAAATAGAAACATTTACAGATGCCGATTGAGCTGAGTCCCTAAATAATACAACTACAGGTTACTGCGCACTTGTAGGAGGCAATTTAGTCACATGGAAAAGTAAGAAATAAAGTGGGGTTGTCTGCTCAAGTGCTGAGGCAGAATATAGAGTAATGGCTCAAAGAGTATGTGAATTACTATGGTTGGAAAAATTAATGAGGGAGTTAAAACTGCTTAAAGACGAGAAACTATTCTTGTTTTGTGATAATAAAGCAGTAACTAACATTGCTCATAATCTAGTTCAACATGATAAAACAAAACACATTGAGATTGATTGATACTTTATAAAAGAGAAGGTGGTTGGTGACTTTCTATACTTATATCATATATCATATATATTCTAATGAGTAGGTGGCTGACATTTTCAGTAAAGAACTATGTAACAAATCTTTTCAGAGCCTGATTTGCAAGTTGAACATGTGTGATATTTTTGCACCAACTTAAGGGAGAGTGTTGATAAGGATTTCATGCTAAGTAAAATACTATATTAGTTAGAGTTCTAATAGTATAATTATATTTTATAATTAGAGTTCAACTAGAATAATAATAACCACTCTATTTATATCTTCTAAATGTAAACACAAAAAATAAGAAATAAAATTAAAAGTTTATTTTCTCCAAAAATTTCATACTGTAACCAACAAAATAACGATATTTGTACTATTGTTAAAGATATTAATAGTTCTGATCAAAGAGACAAAGTGGCTTTGATACATCATTCAAAATAATCAAGACTTTCATCAACACATAATCAATGGTTACATATGTGCTCCACGCATGCTCATAGGCGTAAAACAGTTACTTGGAAACTGTTTCAAGTAAATGTGCATTCACTTTTTTTTTTTTTTTTTGGAGATAGGGTAGGCATACCTTTCCTCATTCGTGAGAAAAAAGACTTGATCTTCTGCGGCCTAGATTAGAAAAATTACCAATTTTAACTGTCAAGAGTGATTAATTTTTGATATATTGTTATCCTATCAATCAAGTTGAATAATGGAAAAGAATCTTTTAACTAGTTAGTGGGTGGTATACAAATCTGGTGTTGTTTGGTAGCTAACAAGATTTTGGGATGGTATGTACATATTTTTTTTTTTTAAATTTTGACTTCAAAGATGAAATCTTAAGAGAGATGAGGCGGGACAACCTGCCATTGGATGTAGGGAGGAAGTATAATAGAAGATAAATAGCACTAAATGGAAAAATAATAAACGAGATAGAAAATATGGAGAGACACAAAGAAAACGAAAGGCGAGACCTTGCAGAGTCAGATCAAACTCATAAGCGCTATTAACTTGTTTTATTAGATTAGTGTATTTACTGGTAAATAGAATAATCTATTTCCTGATATTTGTTGTTAGCTTGTAAATTAAATTTCCCTTGTAATCATTTCTGATATAAATGATATTCTTTTGTCTTTTAACACTGAATGTTGGATGTTGTTGTAATCTTCTACATTAAATTTCCCGCATAATCACGCTTTTCCCTGGGTTTAACAGAATGCTGGATACATCAATAAGGAGCAATGTCTTCATCTCTTTGAAGAACTGGCTAAATACAGGTATTCATTGTGTTGCAAACACTTTCCCGGATGAAAATTTTAGTTAAGAGATGCATAGCAAGAAGCTCTTAAGCCAATACCACTAGGACAAGAAGCTCTAAAACTAGAATGGATATGGGACAGAAAGAGATATGTGATATAATGAGAGAATGGGAGAAAAAAAAGGGAAAACAAGAAAAGGGATGAAAAGCAGAGGATATTTATATTAACTTCATTATTTTGTTTTCTTTTCCAATAAAATAAAAAACTTACTATTTTTTTCGTTTAGTCTACTTACTGATTCGTTATTATTGCATAATTTTAGTTTTTTATCACAAATTTATGTTTTCTAATAATATTTTTCTAATTACTTATTTCTTCTTTATTTTCTCAATAGAATTGTTATTCTGTCATTACTTGTTTCTTTTCACTTTTTTTGGTGAAATTGTTCTATCAGATAAAAATACCGGTTTCTTGTTTCTAGGGAAAGAAAATCTTGATTAAATAGAATGACTGATTTGTCTCTGTTTTCCTTTTTGCTTTCTTTCAGTACTGAAATAAAATTAACAATTCACAACTTTTTATTAAGTAAACTTTTTTGTTTGTATTTACTTACTTTTATTAGCGAGGCACATATTGCCTTCTCTCCTTCCTTTTTGCTTATGAACTTCCTTTTCCCTATAAAAATGAGTTAGTAGTCTGTCCTTTTTAATCAAGTTAAATCATTGATTTGGCCTTAATTTTTACTTTTCTTTAGTTTTTGAGGAATAAAATTATTTGTCATTTTTTGTTTGTCGAGCAAACAAATTATTTTCAATACTTATTTGTTGTATCTTTACACTGGGAATGAAAAAAATAAACACTTGGTTTTTTCTTTGGGGTTTAAGTTTGTTAAGTATTGCCATGTTCTCTTAATAAGCAAAATATCTCGATAACACTTAAACATTATAATTACATAGATTTTGTACTATTAAAATGTATCCACTTTAAGATATTCTTTTCTCTATTAATAATGGAATAACACGTACATAAATATATTGCACTCTTCTATTAATATTAGGATTAGACAATTTCTATAGCAACCTTCTCCAATATTAAAGTTTTTCCACTTCTGTTTCTTTCTGTTCTCCTTCTGTTTGTATAGCTTGTTTTGGCTGGTTATAACTTGGCTAAACATTTGGATAAGATGATATTGTCAAACATTTAATTATTGGTTGACTGATGCATTTGAAGCTGATACTGCTTGTATGGTAGAATGGAGGCTGATCAATTTAGACAAGTTGCCTTGAGGATTGTTAGATGGGATCCACTCAGCTGTTCCTTTAATTTAAGTCATATACTAAATGCAGCTATAATAAATCAGACTTGAAAGGTGTTTCATCTCTAGTGCTTTGTGAGAAGAACATACCCGTAGATGATACATCTATTCGTTGTCTTCACTTTAACAGAGTAACTACCTACATTGGCTTTTCCAGACAATTAAGTAAACAAATTATTGATGTCTCATTCTTTATGCCTCATGATAACTATTTGCTATATCTCATACTACGAATATTTGCATCCCTTGACTGGTTAGTGGTTCTACAAAATGTTAACTTCTCTCACTTCTAGATTATCAAGGTTCTTGTATTAAATATATGTTCTAATGATTTGATTATTAGCATTATTTTGAAGAATGCATGCATATTTAATTCATATTTTTCTAGGACGTTACCAAAAATATCAAAAGAAGAGTTTGGGTTAATATTCGATGAGCTTGATGATAGTCACGATTTCAAGGTATATTAATTTTTAACTTTTGGCACCGATAGATACTAAAGATACTTTTTTTGCTTAAGAAGTTAATTTCTCTATGATATGTGATAGTCATGATTTTCGTAGTATGTAAGATGAGCTTGCTTTGTGATGAGATATCCGTATCACCAGTTCCTACTGGTTGATTGAACATCTCTGTTGATTATTTATTGGACTTGCTCATTTCACCTATGGATTAATAAGGATTAATTTGCTGACATTTGCTTATTGGAATTGCTCTTGGTTTCACATGTAGATCAACATGAATGAATTTGCTGACCTTTGCAATGCCATTGCTCTAAGATTCCAAAAGGAGGATTCTGTAAGTCAGATTACTCTTGAGCTAAAACAAAAGGAAACATTTCCGATCTTGATTATTGAGAGTGATAATGATCAATTAATGCATCGTTGATACTGGACGTTGTTTTGCAGCCACCTTGGTTTGAAAAATACCCGATGTTCTACCATTCACCTTTCTCTAAAAGGTTGAAAGAATTTGTTCGGAGCCCCAAGTTTGGATACATAATATCCTTCATTCTCATATTGAATTTGATCACTGTGATCATTGAAACAACGGTACAGCTCTGATTCTTGTCAATTATTTCTGCTCTAACTTCCTCTTTCTAATGAACTGATAGATGACACATAATGAAACAAAAATATTTGTATTATTTTCGTATAAATGCTGGTGTTCTAGATGGCATTCATTTTCAAGCAGTCTGGTGTTGAACTACTCATTCAATTCCAAATAATCACATGCCTTTCTGTCAAATAAGACTTTAAGATTAGTGTACAATCAATTTGCCTATGATATTAGTGCTGGAAGATCACTTATTATTTCTGTCTATTTATGTTAGCTTGTGTTAGAATCTTCTTGGTGGTGAGCTTATAATCCTAGGGGCTCTGCAGAGTCCAGCCTGACGTGTGAGATTACTAGTTCATGTCATGCAAAGCATGTATTTCAGTTGGTGCTTTTTCCTGTAGTATTACTTATGGTAGTAATGTATTTGGTTTGAGGTACTTTTCTTGTTACTCTATAAAGGATTTAGATATGAATTAGCAAAAAGAATACGAGGATTTATTTTAACACAATAACATATGATATAAAAGTTTATAAATATACTATTAAAATGAGCTAAGATATTATAATAATAAATAAGTTTTAACTTAAGTAAAAATATGTAGACATATGAATGTTATAAAAATAAATAAATTTAAAATAAAATAAAAATGTGTAAAAATATAATCATAGAAATTGAATTAGTTGGCTGGTTCTAGCCGGTCAGCCAGGCCACTTATGGCAAGGGGCCCATGTGAATAGGGAAGGTCATACGATTTGGCTTTACAGATCCTCTGACTAGCAAGTCATTTAGCCATAGTTGGCTAGCCAAGAACATGGTTCTGTTCAGCCAGGTCTAGCTGTAGGCCACCCAGCCAAGAGAGTATCCAGGAGGGATCACATTTTGCCAGATTACATGACCTGGCCTATTGCTCATCCAAGTGACACAATCTGGCTTGTAAACATGGCTGGCTGGGCCTCTTGGCTTGCCCTGGTTGTCGTTTGGTAAATTGCATTTTAACTTGTTGAGCAGCCATCTGGCTGATTAGCAACTGTTCTAACCAGGTAGGTGTTTGTGGGGCAATCTGATATTACCCAAAGTGCAAGGAGCGTTTTAGTACATTTGGGGAAATGGTAAAGGTAGCTGATTTAACTTGTAAGAGAAGCAATTGTGCTTGCTTATGCCTGTGCTTGCTTATGCCTGTGCTTGAATTACTTGTAAGTGGCTTAGTTTGGCACCTAGGAGTCAAAAGAAACATACTTCTAAAATTGATTGATTAATTGTAAGTGGCTTAGTTTGGCAATTTGGATTCTTACTTGTTTTTTTTGTATGATTTTGTTTTTTGTTGTGAACTTTGATTGCAGCTTGATATACAAAACAATTCTGGTCAGAAGGTGTGGCAAGTGGTAGAGTTTGTATTTGGTAAGGGATTGCAAAGGCATTTATATTACTATGCATGATTTTCTTTGTTCATAAGAATGTAAGATAGTTCTTTTCTGTTTCCCACTTGGTTCACTCAAGACCTGAAAAAGCATTTGGGCATGAGGAGGAAGGCTCAAATGCGTCCCTAGGTTCAGACGAACCTTATTGCCATCTGGATGAAGGTCCTCGAAACAAAATTTTTGGAAAAACAAGATTTTCAGCTAAAGTTTTCCAAACGATGCAAGTACACCATCTATGCAAGTTGAGACTCCAAGAACCAACAATTTTTTGGACTCTCCAAGTGAAGAATTTTCAGTGTTTGTCCTAGCCTATTAGTGGGTATTTTAGGGGTTTTCTTATCATTTTGGTATTCTCCCCTAATAAGTATGCTCTCCAGAGTGAAGATTCTCAGGTGGCTCCATGAACATAGGCATAATGCTGATTCACAAATGATTCCTTGTGTTTTACTCTCTATTTCTCTCTCACTTTTATTTCAGTCTTTGTTTGTTGGATGAGACTATGCTCAACACAATGTGCATATTCCCAGACCAAAAGCGTTAATAGCTTTTATGGAGCCAGATCCTTCAAAACCGGAATATCTTCTTAATGCAAAAAAAGAAAAATTTAAAATCAGACTGATGTGCTATGGATGTGGCATCATAATGGCATCATTTAAGTTATCTATAACTAAAATTGCATTAAACCTGACTTCGTAAAAGTTTGGACCAGCAAGCCATATGGGGAGGTGGTACTTCTGCTCCCCTTACGAGGGAGAGGTCAAGAGTTGAATTAGTGACACTCAGGGGTGTGATGATTCTGCAACTTTCCTGGTTAGGACTTTTTCACTGATTCCTTACGCATGGTTTGGAGGGTGCTTGTGCCATAGTATGTTGGGGGAAGATTAACTGAAACCAATGAAGGAAGATAGTACAGGACACTTCATTTTCTTTATAGAAAAAGGCACCTCTAATAAGTACTTAGTCAAAGGATCTAAGCTACTTGATAATTGTATTAGCATGTTGAGCCCTTGCAACAGGGTATAGGTATCACAAACATTTGAATCGGCACTTTATTATTATTGCTCTTTGGTCTTTCATCATGCATCTTCCACTCAATGCTTGTGTTATCAGACTTCATCCTCAGTTTCTGTTTTTGGATCTTATTTTTTTATTTTTTTATCAGGGTGGATCTATGTAGTGGAGATGGTTCTAAAAATCTATTCATTTGGATTCGAAAATTATTGGAGGGATGGTCAAAACCGCTTTGATTTTGTGGTCACGTGGATAATAGGTAACCACTCTGGGTGGGCAAGTGGCAGATGGCAGTTGTCAATCCTGCCTCCCTATTATGCTAGCAATTTTACATATCAGAACTTCTGTTAAATTCGATTGATAGATTTTTCTTTTGCGCTTCTTTTAGCTTATTCTTCTTCTCCTTTAGTATTGTATTGTATAATGTTATATGAGAAATATGGAATAGACATGATGCTGTGATTGTTGATCTTTATATTTGCAGTTATTGGAGAAACAATTACTTTTGCTTCCCCTGATGAACAGACCTTTTTCTCAAATGGAGAATGGTAGGGACAGTTCCATTTTATCATATTGTACACCTTCTCATTCTTTAGAATTAATTTTTGTCTTCATTGTGTACTTTAGTTAAAAAAATGAGCTTTTTGATATAATCAGAATGTGCTCAAATCTTTTAGAAATCTATAACCAATAATTATTGTGTCTAACTAGTGTCTATAGGAATAGAAGCTATAACAAAAAAATTTTTATGTTTAGATTTTGCAAGTAGTGTTGCTGAGTTTTGAGGAAAGTCTAGTGCTGGCAGACAATTTGAAATCCACTCCAATATGTTTATTTCCCAACTTTCAGAATTCCTATCTATAGATGTTTGGTAATCTGTAATTTACATAATTTTGGTTTTTTTTAAGTTTCTGTAGATCTGAAAATGATCTCTTCCTGTATCTTTTTAATTTATATTCTAATGTCTGATGCGCCTTTATGTTTTGCTGTCTTCTGTCGTGTGTCCGAGTTATAGTTCTTATGCAAGAAATTGCTGTTTTTTAATATCTACCTTGGTTGGGTTATCCTCTTTTCTTATTAACAGGATTCGGTACCTTCTTCTTGCAAGAATGTTAAGATTGATAAGGATTCTTACACATGTCAAGCGTTACCGAGCATTTATCTCCACATTCCTGACCCTCATACCAAGTTTAATGCCGTATCTTGGGACTATTTTTTGTGTGTTATGTATCTATTGCTCTCTCGGTGTACAGGTAATGTGGATACTCTTTCTATCTGCCTTACAAATGAAAAGTAATCAACGTGGAAAATGAATAATAGGTGCTTTTTCTTTTGTTGTTATTGCTTGTTTATGAGTCCATGCTTTTCATCAGTAGAAAAGCTGGAAGAAATATGTTTACAACACATATTCCATTTTGTTGCTTCCTTTTAATTATGAAAATGCTAAAATGGTATAAGTTTCTCTTTTCTAGATTGAGTGATTTCACTCATGTCAACATTTCTTTAGAGCTTTAGTACACTGGTTCACTTGATTTTGGTGCTAGTAACAAGAGTTTGATGTTTCCCTCAAATTGCTTTTTATTTTATGTTCTTTAGCTCTGGTGGTAGAAAGTTTTCAGGTTTTTTTCCCCCCATTTTCTGACAGAAAATTTTCAACTTGTTACCTGTTTTCTGCATATCACTGAAACAGCATATCTTCAGCACCTATGGTTTCTTTGAACTCAATATTGCTCTGTAATGTTTAAGTTCCTAACTATACTTTTCACCTGTAACTTTGTAGGTGTTTGGTGGAATTGTCAATGCTGGAAACCCCAAATTGGAGGGAACAGATCTTGCTGATAATGAGTATCCTTCATAGTTTATACA
>NW_019013885.1:11585-24000 GCF_000150535.2 Carica papaya | reverse complement strand
TCATGTCTAAATTGAATTATATTTTATGCGGTGTATGACTCAGGAAAAGAAAGTGAATCTAGTATTTTGGTTGGCCTCTCAATTTTCTAATGTCATTTCATTTAAAATGCCATTAATCTTAGGCTCTATTATCACCCACTTCGCTTTAAATGAGAAACCGATTGATCTTGATAATAATTATTTGCACTATTCTTGTACACTAACTACTTTAGATTTGAGATGTTTGGATGACATGAGATTAGTGCACATTGAGGGTGGTACTCCATGTTTTGCCCCCCAAGTCCAATTGTACCTAGAAACATGGGGGTATTTAGCAAATGCAAAAAGGGTGTGCCACCTAACAACATCACATAATTTACATCAGCTACTGCCCCATAATGATTCATCCTACCTTTGACAATAACATTGTAGTAAATTTAGAAGATGGAGGAGTGACTAACTACCATAGAGACATAGAGACTTTGTATGATAGAGAAACTGAACAGGATAGAGGAAGTGACCAAGCAATAATGAGAGCTCTGGGGGTCACTTCTCACCCAAAGAAAAACTGACAAATTTTAATTTTTACCCCACCTTCAAGAAACGTAATCCAAGGAGTTGACCTATTCTTTCACTCATTTTCTATTTACTTGGTCATCATTTATGACACATTGAGGGCAATGTGTGGTTTAAGTATGGGGGAGGGGTATTCTACGTTTTGGGATAGATTTTTTTTAGTAGTTTTGCTCTATTATTTCTGTTGTAATTTATTTTTTCTATGATATTTACTGCTAATTTTGTCCATCTTTTTTATCACCCCACATATATACATTCAACTATTTTCAGTTCCAACTTTCACAGCTATCTCATTTATTCTAAAAAAAACTCAGTTGTAATATTTCGAAAATAAAGTTACTATTACAACAATCTTTTGGGAATTTGTAGCATGTTTTTCATCTTTCCACATAGTGAATAGTTATTTTTAATTAGTGGTTTAAGCATGATTTATTTTTGGATTGCCCATTAAGATTGATTTTCTCTTATCATTGAGTGACTACCAATCCTTAGGAGAACTCCACTATAATTTTATTTAATTTGTGTCCTGAAATTTTACGGTTCATATCTAGAATGAAAAAAAATATAAAATTAAATTTAAAAATTACTCCAGTAGTCAAATGACTGAGTAGAGTTAGTAGCCACTTGAAATTGTGACCAGCTAAGTACTAGGTGCATTCATCACAAATATTTGCTCGTGTTAAAAGGTTAATAACATTTCAAGCAAGCCATAAAAGTGCTCAAGTTAGTTATAAATAAGTTTTCCAGTTTTAACATGAACCGAATACGTGAAATTTTTTTATCTTGACAGGTTTGGTGGTTGTTCTATTATGCATTGACTGCACTTCTCGATGAAATAAATGTGTGTTAAAATTTACAAGATTATTTCATTTTGTGTTTGGATATTAATCAAAGTGACTATTCATTTGTGTGGGCCTATGAAACTCTATCCTATGAATTGCTAGTTTTTTTTTTTAATTTAAAATTTTAAATATAATAGATTGAGTTGTGATGGAATGATTTAGGATAGATGGGTTGAAATTGATGAGTTGGGAGTTGGTGATGCATAAATATCATTTTAGTTGCTTAGTTTGAGTGCACAATTAGGTCATTTATTGCTAAACTTAAAGGAATTTTTTGGTTCTAATGCAAGCGTAAATATGGAATTCAATTCAAGAAAATAACATAGTTTAACTGATTTTGCATAAAGATATTCGTCAGTCCACGATTAATCCTTGGTCATGGTTTATACATAATAGAGTCAATAGATAATAACTATTTTACGGTTGATGACTGGGCTCTTTCTAATTCTAATATATTCCTTATCCAGAGACATGATGCTGAGTCAAAATGCTATTTTTAAGGATGAAAGATAGGATTAAGATCAGAGAAGGGCTCTATCTTTACCAAGATTAGTTATTATTGTTTTGTTAAATAGAGGAGGATTTCGATGAAGAAGAAGAACAAGAATTTGCTCATATTTTTTCTATGAATTTTTTCTTCTTGGATACATTCTCTTGGTTATGAAAAGTTTTTGGTATTCAACATCCAAAATGAACAACTAGATATTTTAATTTCTAGTTAAAGTTTTGATTCAAGGGATAGTGGACCAAATCAATTTAGTTTTCTCATTCTTATTTTTAATATTTCTAAATTTCTATATTTCTATATTTTCCATACATGTGAAGATTATTGTTTGTTATCTCTTACAACAGGGCCTGTTGTGCAATTAGAATAATAATATATCGCTTGTCAGGATTCTTGAATCCGTAATTATTTAATTTATTTTGATAACTAGTGGTAAATTAGTATCTACACTAAGCAAATATATATTCTAATATAAACAAACCACACGGTTGAGTACCTTGGTTAGAATTGGTTCTTTTTAATTCTTAATGTTGTTAATAAATTAAACTCTGGGGTGTTCCAGGGTTGTTCATTAGTAAGAGTTAATCAAAGAGCATATCTTGGTTAATTTAAAACTAAGGAAATATTAGTTATCAGGAGCATCTCCAATAACTATAGCCAATTTATTGAAAATTGGTAAAATTCATCTTTGCATCAAGGATCGATTATATGAAATGAAACTGAGATTATTTCTTTAAGTGGAGTTTGTGCATATTGATTTTTATTTCATTTGATCTATTGATTTATTTTTTGCTTATTCATTTTAATTGTTTAATTGTTTCATTTTTATTTCAAAACAAAATCCTTTTTCTTTTTATTTTAATTGCTAGCCATAAGAGAATATTGTATCTTAATGCTTTGTGAATTCGACCATATTCATTGCTACTATAATTTAATTTATTATTAGAATTGAAATTTATTTTTGATAGATTTGACAACCATCACCACCACTCCGAGGGATCGAGCATCAGATCGATTTCGTCCTTGGTGTAACCATACCCAATTGACCTACCTATCGACGTAATCTTGAGGACATAAAGGAGATTCAGAAAAAAAATAGAGGAACTATTGGGAAATGGACATGTTAGGGAGAGTCTAACTCCTTGTAGTATTCTAGTGTTGTTGGTACCCAATAAGGATGGTTCTTGGAGGATGTGTTTTGATGACAAATCCATTAATAAGATCATGGTAAAGTATCAACACCCTATCTTTATGCTAGATGATATGTTGGATGAGCTCACCGGTTCGACCATCTTCAACATTCTTTGTGGAGAAACCTTCATAAAAATGTTTAAGATAGTGTATGTTCACCTTAAAAATTTTATGTGTGTTAAGATTCTTGATTTTGATAGCACCATGAGGAAATATGTTGTTGATGAGGAATGACCCTATCCACCTTGACCTCCGTTTCCTGGGGAACAACTTAAGTTAGGAATCAAAGAAGCGGCCTTTCTACCCAATTGAGAATTGCTTCCTAGAAAGCTTTTGGTCGTGGAATATTTTTGCCTTTTTCTTGTAAATACTAGAATTCTCATAAGCCATATTTCCTATTTCTTCTAGTTCTTATAGTTGTAGCTTCAGATACTCCCTAGCTTCCTCTATCTTTATGCTACATCTCTTGATGACCCAATATGCTTTATGCTCTAGCTCAACGGATAAATGACAAGTTTTCCCGTAGATTAAGCGGTTAGGAGACATTCTAATTGGCATCTTGAACGCTATTCGATAAGCCCATAGAGCATCATCAAGCCATAGACTCCAGTCTTTTTTGTTTAGGTTGACCATTTTTATCTATGATGGACTTGACTTCTCGGTTGAAAACTTCTACTTGTCCATTGGTTTGTGGGTGGTAGGCAGTGGATGTGTAATGAGTAACATGATATTTTTTTAAGATAGATTCCATCACTCGATTGCAAAAATGAGTTCCGGATCACTTATTATTTCCCTTGGGATTCTAAACCTCATAAAGACCCATATTTTCAAGAAATTGACAACTACTTTAGCATCATAGGTTCGGGTAGCTTTCATTTCAACCCATTTGTGAACATATTCCACTACTAGCATGATATAAGTATTGTTGAAGGAAGAGAGGAATGGTCCCACAAAGTTGATGCTCCACATATAAAAAATTTCACATACCAGAATGAGTGTGAGTGGCATTTGATCTCTGTGGCTAATGTTTTTCGTGCATTGGCAGTTTTCACATGTTTTGCAGTAGGTATATGAATCTTGGAATAATGATGGCCAGACCAGACCACACTCTAGTAGCTTTCAGGCTATTCACTTTGGTCAAAAATGCCCCCCCACATGCATGTGAGTGACAAAATTTTAGCATAGAGGCTACTTCGACTTCTGGAATGCATCTCCTGATTAACCGATCTGAATAATGTTTCTACAGGCATGAGTCATCCCTTACGTACTGCCTTACTTCTCTTTTTATCTTTTCTTTCTTAGCCCTTGGTAGATTAGCTTGTAATTCATGGGTAACAAGGTAGTTGACGATGTCTGCATACCATGGGGCTGTATGCTGAATCGCGAACAAGTGTTTATTTGAAAAGTCATTGCCCAACGGTGGTCTGCTACTAGGATGAATAATATATACTATCGCGAATAAATATGTTAAAGTGGTCCGCTACCAAATTCTCCATCCCCTTTTTGTCCTTTATTTCAAGGTCAAATTCTTACAAAAGAAGTATCTATCGTATTAACCTCAATTTTGCCTCTTTTTTCTTCAACAAGTACTTAAGTGTTGCATGATCTAAGAAGACAATCACCTTTATTCCCAACAAGTATGACCAAAATTTCTCCTAGGCAAACACAACAGTGAGTAACTCTTTCTTTGTGGTGGAATAGTTTATTTGGGCATTATTAAGGGTGCGGGAGGCATAGTAAATTACATGCGGGTCTTTTTCTATTCTCTACTAGAGTACTGCACCCACTGCTTAGTTGCTTGCATAAGACATTATTTCAAATGGCAAGTCCTAATTTGGTGGCTGTATGATGGGTATTATCACTAGTTTCTCCTTACAACTTTCGAATACTTCATTGCAAGGTTAATCAAAGACAAACTCGACATCTTTGTGAAGCAAATGACATAGAGGTTGTGTGATCTATGAGAAGTCCTTAATGAACCTTATATAGAAACTGGAACATGCCCAAGGAAGAAGTGTATCTCTTGTACGTTTTTTTGGGTGAGGCAATGATTTAATAACGTCTACCTTTGCTTTATCAACTTCTATTCCCTTGGAAGACACCACATATCTCATAATCAACCTTTTGATTCACCATAAAGTGGCACTTTCCATAATTGAGAACAAGGTTGGAGTCAAGGTAACGCTTAAACACCTTCATGAGGTTATCAAGGCATTCATCAAAGGAATTCCTGTAGATTGTGAAGTCATTCATGAAGACTTTTATGCTTTTCTCCACAAAATCAGAAAAGATACTGACCATGCATCTCTAGAAGGTGACAAGTGCATTACAAAGGTTAAACAACATCTGTTGGTAGGAAAAAGTCCTGAAAAAGCATGTGAAATTGGTATTTTCTTAATCTTCAAGGGCGATCGAAATTTTGTAAAATCTAGAGTAGCCATCCAAATAACAATAATGGGTTCTGCTAGTCAGTCTCTTCAGCATCTGATCGATAAAAAGCAACAAAAAGTGGTCATTTTTTGTTGAGGCATTTAGGTTGCAATAGTTGACGCAGACCCTCCATCCATTTTACACTATTGCTAAAATTTTTCTTCCTCTTAATTATTTATCACGATGACCCCTGTTTTCTTTAGCACAACTTGCACTGTGCTTACCCAGCTGCTGTCTGAGATTGGGTAGATGACCTCGACATCCAGCAGTTTCAAAACTTTTGTCTTCACCACTTCCATCATCGGTGGGTTCAAACGCTGTTGAGCTTGTCTGCTTGGTTTACTACCTTCTTCTAGTAGGATCCTGTACATGAAAGTAGAGGGTGAAATTCCCTTGATATCTTCACCAATTTTTTTTCTTCATATTGGCTGAGTTTGTTGGAGGTTATCACCGAGAAAGTCTTTCATTCACCTAAAAAAATGAACTTGAGATGTTCGAGTAGTGGTTTCAATTCTATCTTGGGGGCCTACAAAATAGAAGGTGGAATTTTTGTGTGAGATATGGAGAGATCAAGTTGAGAGGTCATACCTTTTATTTTCTTAAGGGAGTCAAGTTCAAAAATGACTTTTTGCAATCACTGGTCAACCACATGGTCCCATTCCAAGATCTGCATACTGTAAGCATCTAAATCATTGCAAAGTGCAATACTTACCTTGTTTCCATGGCTTAGGTTGAAGTACTTTTAACTCAAGATATCAACGATATCGATGCTGTACACATAAGACAAATCAACAAGATATTTTATAGCATCATACACATTAAATCTTACCATTTCATCATCGAATTCTATAATGAATCCATTTTGGACATCTATTTTTGTGTTAGTTGTGCTTAGAAAAGGTCTGCCTAATAGGATCTTAGAGGAACTTGGAGATTTGTTGTCCTCCTATCTAACACATAAAAGTTAGCTGGGAAGATGAGGTTGTTCACTTAAGCTAACACGTCTTATAAAACTCCTTCAGGGTAGACAACAGATCTGTCTGCTAATTGGATGATAACTCCTGTTTCCTTCAGTTGTTATGCGCCCAACTTGGAGCTGACAGACATGGGCATTACATTGATTAAAGTTCTAAGGTCTCACTTGGCCATCCTTATACCCAAGGTACCTATTTTATAAGAAGTGATGAACATACCTTGATCTTTATATTTGGGATGCAACTTCCTCCGTATGATAGCAAAGACGTTCTCCCCCATACTTATTCTTTTGTTGCTGCTTAGTTTTCTCTTGTGGGTGTATAATTTTTTTAGGAACTTAGCATATCTGGGTATTTATTTAATGGCATCAAGAAGAGGGAGATTGACTTCAACTTTGTAGAATGTTTCTAAGATTTTCTTATCCTTTTTTTTGTTTTTTATTTTGGTAAATCTTTGCATAAATGGTTGTTTGATTTAAGACAAAACTAGGTGATCAGAGTATGTCTTATTCAGAGGCGCACTATTGTCTGTAGTTCCCCCAGTAGCCTTGCTCAAGGCTTGCAGCTCTACTTCCTCTTACAACCCTCGGTAAATGGTTATTTTGATAGGATTTTCTGGTAATTCTTTCCTACTTCACAAGGTGATGACACTAACGTTAGGCCGCAGGTTCACTTCTGTTTGGGAGGGTAATTTTCCCAAAGATTCCAACTTATTCATGGAAGTTACGAATTGGCTGACTTGCGTCTCCAATTTTTGCATGCTAGCTCTTGTCTCTTGTTGAAATTGTTGGGTATTAGTGGCAAGTGATTTAACAATCTCTTCGAGGGACATACCTTGTTTGGAAGGCTCTATTTGCAGTGGTGGAGGTGGTCTATTTGGGTATTACTGGTAGTTTTGCTGTCTCGCTTCAAAGTTAAAATTGGGGTGGTCTCTTCATTTGGGATTATACGTGTTGGATAAAGGATCATACCTCTTTTGTGTTTAAGTTTGGAAGCCACCCACCATGTTGACTTGCTGCTGGTCATCATCCTGAAGTGTAGGGCACATATCTCTGAAGTATCTCGAATGTGCACAAATTTCGCACACTCTGGCTCACTTATTGATTTTTGTAGCCATGTTTTTTACCAAATTAGCTGGTTCAAATATTTGAGACTTAAGGGTAGAGATACTTACCTTATTCACTCTCTGAGGGGTGTCCTAGGTTGTATCCGAATTGCTGGGAGGTGACTGCCATGGTGTTTTGTTTACTATGGGTCCACCACTTGCCGCGTCTAACATTCTTCTTTCCATGGGCAATAGTCCTTCATAAAGGTAGTGAATGAGGGATTGTTCAGAGATGTTGTGATGTGGATAGCTTGCGCACAATCATATGAACCTTTCCCAGTAATCGTGTATGCTCTCAAAATCCCTTTATTGAATTTTGCTTATTTCCCTCCTAATGTTGGCTGCCCATTATGCTAAAAAGAAATGTTTTAAGAAGGCTTTTACCATCTCTGTCCAAGTCGAGATCGATCCTAGGGATAGGTAAAATAGCCAATCTTTGGCTACATCATCCAAAGAAAAAGGGAATGCCATCAATTTTATATGTTCTTTGGATACTCAATGCTTGAGCACACAATATGAAATTCCTTGAGGTGCTTATGTGGGTTTTAATTCTCTAAACTTCTGAACTCTAGTAGTAAGTGAATTAAGCTAGATTTCAACTCAAAAGCTACGTTTAGATTTGGGTAAGTGATGCAGAGGGGCTGCTGGTTGGTAGGCAGTGCTGCAAATTCCCTCAATGTGCGCTCTTGTTCCATGCTCTCTATCTCGGGCGGGGAAGATGGTGTGCAGTCTTGATGTGTCTCCCTTATCTCTTAAGTCTATTTTCTTAGACTTTTGGCGGTCTTCTAAATCTCTGAATGATAGTGTTGTAAAACGACATCATTATCACCCACTTTTAGGTTATTAAACTTGATGATATGCTATCTAATCCGACCTATTTTCTAAGTTTTATTGTGGGTCAAGATATAAAGACGAAATAAAGAAAAGTAACATGAAAAGGGGAAGAGTTCACGAAAAGAGTCATGAGCCCAGAAACAGGTCTTGCCTCAAATAACTTAGTCTTAAGCAAGGCTAAGGGTCGCACACAGCAGCTGACTTAAATGAAAATGTATGTTTTTTAAATATGAGAAAGATCTTATTCTAGCCAAGATCTGGGGCTGAAAATGAAGAAAAGATTATTTTGGAAAGCTAGCGATAAACCAAAAATCAAGGTTTAATCAACAAAAGAAGAAACGCTATCCCCTTTTGCTATATAAATTATGGCTACCAAGCAGAACGAGGATCCATCTTCTTCTCGACACCGCTCACAACAACGACTAAAGATTTTGCACCTCTTTGGATCTCCTTTCATCTTTTTTCTTCTCTTTAGTCTTCAAGAACTTGTTTTGTATTAAAGACCACCATGAGTGCTTAATTAATTTATTTTTCCTGGTTGATAGATCTTGCAAGCTCCAGCAATGTATTTGTGAGATTTAATAGAATTAATCTAAGTTTTATTTTAGAGATGATATTTATTTACTTCCTACACCTATATATATATGTTATTTTTAATCTGTTTGAATAGGGCCCATCATACGAGAAGAGAAACCGCAAGCAGCTAGCTGAATCCCTCAAATCCGTAATTATTTCAATAGTTCGGCACTAAGTAGGGATCAATGTTGTACCGAGGAGGTAAATAATCTAGTTGACTAGTTGATGCAGATGAATCTAACAACTTAAATAAGGTCATTCTAGCTCTCAAGGTTGTTGACAAGTTAAATCTTGTGGACGTTCTCAGGACTGCTTAGTAGAGAAAAACAAACTAACGAACTTTTCTTGGTTGGTTTAAGAATATGAAAGGATTAGTAGTCAGAACGTTTTTTGACAACTATAACTGATTTACCATATTTTAGGTAAAATGAATCCGTACATCTATTATTAATTATGTTACTGGAGCTAACTATTTCATCAATTAGGAATTCTTCTTATAATTGATTTAGTTTCTAACTTGCGGGCAAGAGTTCGGTTTATATTACTTTACTTATTTCTTATTTCATATTTTGCATTGATGTTGAATATTTAAAAACCCCGTTTTGTTTGCTTTCTATTCGTTGGTCAAGGAAGAAAATTAGTTTCTAATTTCCTGTAGATTCGACTATTCTTACCACTATTACAATATTGTTTTATTGATTAATTATGAATTTATTTTTGGTGAATTCGACACCCATTAAATTTTGGCACTGTTGTTAGGGAGTTAAGATTAACTAATTGTTTTTTCTTTTTATGACTAGGACTAATCGCGAAGAACCTCTTCTTTACGATCAGAGATCAAGAAAATCACAAAAAGCTTAAAGAAACAAACCTAGGTAAAGAGAAGAACATGTCAACAGGACACAATTTTTGCAGACAACAGCGTAGCCATTGAAACCGAAGCAAAAACCGAGCAGATGGCTGATGAATGCACCTTAAGGGAGTTGGCAACCCTGATTACCAACCAACAACCCCTTTACATCATTTGTCCAACTTTGGAAGCTGCGTTTGAGTTAAAATCTGGGCTGATTCATTTACTACCAAAGTTTCAATGATTGGAGAATGAAGACCTGTATAAGCATGTCGAGAAATTCCATATTGTATACTCAAGTAAAAAGCCGTAGGAGTCTCTGAAGAACAAATAAAATTAATAGTGTTCTCATTTTCTTTAAATGGTATAACTAAAGGTTGGTTATTTTATTTAACTCCTAGTTTGATTACTACTTGAACTGATATGGTAAAAGTTTTCTAAACAGATTTTTTCTCACCTCCAGACCTCCTAGAATAAGGAGAAAAATATGTAGAATCAAACAAAGAGAGTCTGAGAGCCTCTATAATTATTGGGAAAGATTCAGGCGGTTGTGCAAAAGTTTCCCACAACATAACTTCTCCGAATAATCTCTCGTCCACTATTTTTATAAAGGGTTGCTACCTACGGAAAGAAGAATGTTAGATGTATCTAGTGGCGGTGCCATAGTGAACAAAGCACCTTGAGAAGCCACAGATTTGATAGCAATTGGCTTCCACCTCACAACAATTTGGAGTAGCATAGGACACCCTAAGAAGGGTCAATGAGGTAAGTATTTCTTCTATTGAATCCCAAATTTCTAAACTAACTTATTTAGTGAAAAATATGGCTACAGGGAATAACCCTCAGGCATGGGTTTATGGAATTTGTGCACAATCTGGACATCCTACGAACATGTATCTTATAATTCAAGAAGATGAACAACATGTCTATGCTATTAGAGAATTTTTGGGTTAAACACAAAGGAGTATGACCAATTTTCTGACACTTATAACCCGGGATGGAGGGATCATCCTAACTTTGGCTATGGAGTAAAATCACTGAATTTCCAACAATATCAGCGAAGATTGTCTCCACAATAATAATCAGTATCTCCAAAACAAGGTATGTCTCTTGAAGAAATTGTTAAATCATTTGCTACTAATACCCAACAATTTCAAAAGGAAATAAGAGCAAGCATTCAAAATTTGGAGAGCCAAGTAAGCCAATTAACAACATCTATGAGTAAGCTAGAATCCTACGGTAAATTACCATCTCAAACCAAGTTAATCCAAGAAAAAATATATGTAATCACATTGATAAGTGGTAAAAGGTTGCTAGATAATCCTAGTCGAGTAAGCCTCGGACAAAGCTTACAGAAAAACACAGAACCAAAAGCTGTAGTTGATGGTAAGACACACAAAACAAACCCAGATTTGACCAGCTAGCATCATTTAAAATCCCTCCATCATTTCTATAAAGATTTGCACAATTAAGAAAAGAAAGAAAACATAAGGAGATCCTAGAAACTTTTTGCAAAGTTGAGGTAAATATTCCTTTACTTATTATAATTAAACAGGTACCTCGATATGCCAAGTTTTTAAAAAGTTGTGCACCAATAAGAAAAAGTTGAGTTGTAATGAAAAGATAAGTATGGGGAAAAATATTTCAGCTATAATTTAAAAAAAACTACCCCCTAAAGGAAAATACCAAGGTATATATGTTATTTGTTGCATGATAGACACTTTAGAAATAAAGAAAGCCATGTGTGATTTAGGAGCATCAATAAACGTTATTGTCTATTTATTCAAGGTTAAATGCTAGTCTATTAAAAGAAACATTGTTATAATTCAGCTAGCTGATAGATTGGTTGCTTATCCTGAATGAATTCTAGAGGATGTGTTTATCAAAGTTGATAATCTCATTTTTTCCGCTGATTTTTATGTGTTAGATATAAAAGATGATAAATCATTTAATCTCTCTAATAAAACCTTTTCTTAGTACGATCAAAATGAAAATAAATGTGTAGGATGGTACACTTGCTATGGAATTTGATGAAAAAATTGTAAAATTTATTGTTTATGATGATATGTGTTGTGTGTATGGTGTTGATATTGTAGATTCTCTAAGTTAAAAATAATTTGATTCAAGGCATGATGATAAGCTAAACATGGTGCTTTCTATTGATTTTGATGTGGATAACTTAAAAATTTTAGAAGAGAATCTTGTTATTGAAAAGAATCTATAAGATATAGTGTTTAAACATCAAAGGAGTGATGCATCGTCGGCTGACTTTCCAATGTTTGACACAAAATGTCTACATTCTGTTTTGTAAGCACCAAAACTGGAGCTCAAATCGCTACCTGAACATTTGAAATATGTGTTCTTAGGAGGATAGGAGATCCTTCTGGTGATAAGTTATAACGAGCTAAATAGGCTATAAAAAGATAAATTGATTTGAGTGCTTAATAATTTCACAATGTCTAGCCTAGGATGTTAAACAAGGGTGCTAAATAGGAGGCAACCCATTCGATTTTCTTTTCCTTTATTTCCAAGATTTTATAATTTTAATTTCAT
>NW_019013884.1:0-18245 GCF_000150535.2 Carica papaya | reverse complement strand
GCACTGACGCAGGAGGCCACGCGGGAGGAACCACGTAGGTGATCCGCGTGCGCGCAATCGAACGGCTGAGGTCCCTTCCCGCGCGCACGGATGGCCTGGATGCGCTCCCTCCCAAACTCAATCGAATGACTAGATTAAAAGCGATCGGACGGCCCCGAGTGAATCACGATGGACGATCCAGATTGGATTGCGATGAACGGTCCAGATTCACTCTCTATTTAATCGCGATCGGACAGTTCAGACCAAACGCGATGGACGACCCAGATCAAAAGCGAATGGGTATAAATAACTTCCATCCGCACCAAACCCTAACTCTAGCCACCAGAACCCCTTGCCAGATAAGACAACCCAGCCGCCGGAGAGCCGACCGCTGCCGCAATAGAACCCTTTCCGATCGCCAAAAAGGGTAAAAAAATTTTCTTTTGCATGAAATTCAATTTTAAGCCCACCCATGGTCATATCGGAGTGAAAAAACCAGCCAAATGGTCAGAAAACACTGACGAATCCTGGTGGCGTCGCCGCAGGGAATTTCACAAACCGCCTCCGATGAGGCCCTTCCCGATTCTCGTTTCGCATAATTTTTCCACCTTGTGATCACCGTTTTCTTCTCTACAGGTTGACCGAAGTGAAACATCCAACCGCAACGTGAGTTGGAGGAATCGCCGCACTGGATAGCCCTGTCGTCGGTGAGTCTCAGTTTTTCGTATTTTTTTCAGCCCACCGAGACCCTTTGGCATGTGTGCTCATAGGAATCGATGTAAATCAGCTGAATTTGGTCGAAAACAGTCGAAAACAGCAGATACGTTGAAATTGGCTGAGTGGATCCTGGGACTGATTTTGAGTTTATTTGGAACATTTGTATGTACTGTAAGCGCGTTTTAGTTCTCGAAGAAAAATTCAGGGAACCTAGAGACCGTCCGTTGGCGCAGTAAACCGTTTAGTTTTTCGATATCAAATCGAGTAAGGACCCCTCACTCTATTCCCTATCATAGAATTGAAGTTTAAATAAATAATAATACGATATTTTGTACAAATTAAATAGATGTGCATAACTAATTATGAATTGCTAATGGAGTCCGAATCGGACATTGTTCTCTATTGATTTATTTTACAGTCTAAAAGTATGATAGTATCTGATTTATCTATTTTATAATTTAAATGTATGTATTACTGTCTTACCTGACTACTGTTTGATTTGGAATTTTAGACATGATTGCATTTGTAACGGCCCCGAAAATTTAAAAGGAAATACATATAATAATTTGAGTGTGGAAGCGAAATAAAAGGTTAAGGTTAACATCATTTACGTGATAACTTAAAAGTACTAAACAAACATCACGAAATAAATTCTCTGAAAGAAATACGAGAAATGGAAAAAAATAAAGGAAACTATAAAGTATCTAGCATATACTCGCAGCCTTCTTGGGAATCGGGCTCGGGAACTAGGTCATCCTGATATGAAATGGTTAAATAAGGGATGAGCTACACTAGCCCAGTAAGGACATCACACTATATCACCGGCACAAAAGTAAAGGTTGGTAGAAAATAAAAAACAACCAATGGAGCTCTAAATTTAAACTAATACATTCATTAAAAGTAAAACCATTTACCCTTTTACTTACCATTGGGGAATCTGTGAAAACAACCTATAAAGACAATAATATCATACAGATCATAACTTGATGCACAATCAGTAACATAGAACATATCATAAATTCATATTCATTAACAATAACTAATCATCACCGTTTCTCGTTTCACTAGCCTACTAGTATCCATGAGGATCCATAGGGGTGTCCCTGCTACACGTGAACCATTTTTCTTAACAATCTTAATTCCAGGGCTATCCCCATACCCCGTTTGGTATGAGTGCCAAGACATTAAACCTCAATACCCTATCCGGTATGAGGGTGAAACGAGTCGTCCCCATACCTCGTCCGGTATGAGGGCCAAATGACCAAGTCTCCATACCTCGTCTAGTATGAGACAACGTTCACGGTAGAGTTTCCTATGAACCCGGTCCGTCCACCATCTCCCAGGATATCTAGTAAGACTGTCACCTTATCTGTTTATTAGATCACATCCATTTCCTATTTTTCCTTAATCTCTGTTACCAAATTAAACACAATCACGTAAACAATGAACATGCGCCCGGTAATACAATCATATCTTAAATCCCAAAATCACACAGTGATCAAGTAAGACACTAATACATGCATTTAAAATCCTAAACCAGATATCATTATGCCTTTAAACTGTAAAATAAATAAACAGGAATCAATAGAGAATAATGTCCGATTTCGGGCTCCATTAGCAATCCGTAATTAATTATGCATATTTATCTAACTTGTACAAAAGATTGTATTATTAGTTATTCAAACTTCACATCTATGATAGAAAAGAGGGTGATGGGTCCTTACTTGATTCGATGCTGAAAACTAAATGGTTCCCTGAATTTTTCTTTGGGAACTAAAACGTGCTTACGGTACCTACAAATGTCCCAAATAAATCCAAAAATCAGTCCCAGGGCCTACTAAGCCAATTTCAGAAATTCGGCACGACGGCTCCGCCGTGCTCCAGCGACGGCGCCGCCGCTCGCGATAGTGACCCACCTCGGGTTGGGTATTTTCAGCCGAATTCAGCCAAACATGACTCGGTTCCTATGAGAAAACACACTTAGGGAGCTCAGTTGGCCGAAAAAATGTAGAAAACCCAAACTCACCAGCAGTGGGGCACTCTGGTGCGGCGGCTCCTCCGGCTCACATTGTGGTTGGGTGTTTTGCTCTGGTAAACTATAGAGAAGGAAACGATGATCACAACGGTGGAAAAATCAAATCAAACAGGAATCGGGAAGGGCCTCATTGGAGGCATTTTTTGAAACACGTAGCAGCAGTATTGCCGAGCTTCAGCAGCGTTTTCTGACCAATTGGCTGATTCTTTCACTCCAATTTGGCCATGAGTGGGTTTAAAATTGAATTTCGTGCAAGAGGGAAAATTTTTACCTCGTTTGGCGGTCAAAAATTGCTCTGGTACGGTGGCGGGTGGCGGCGGTTGTCTCCCTGGCGGCTGGGCTGTCGTCTCCGGTGAGGGGCTTTGGTCGCTAGGGTTAGGGTTTGGGTGCGGATGAGGTTATTTATACTCATCCACTTTTGATCTGGGCCATCCATCACTTTTGATTTGAACCGTCCGATTGCAATTAAACATGGAGTGAATCGGGGCTGTTCATCGCAATTCAATCTGCACCGTCTGTGCGCGCAGAAACGGATATCAACTGTTCGATCGCGCACATGCGGATCACTCACGTGGCTCCCCCCCGCGTGGCCTCCCGCGTCAGTGCCTTTGCCACCTGGTGCGTCTTGGTTGGTCAGGGTTGCTCACCGGGCACCTGACGTGGCCTAACTTTTCTAAATTGTATTTTGACATCCGTTTTCTGATTTTTCTTTCAAAAATACTTCTAGAACCCAAATTTTTACCACTTTTCCCCAAAATTGTTTTCAAATTAATCCTTAACAAGTTTTACCTCTTTTTTTTATTAAATTAAAACAAAATAAATTAAATACATAAATAAATATATTAAAAAAACAAAAATAAAATTAAAAAAAATATTATTGGGTGTTACAACTCTCCTCCCCTTAAAAGAAATTTGGTCTCTCAAATTTGTCTCTCACTCTCAATCGAACAACTAGGGATACTGGGCTCTAAAATCTGATTCTAACTCTATGTAGCCTCTTTTAGTGTGTGGTTCTGCCATATGACCTTTACAAAGAATATTTCTCGGTTGCTGAGTAATATGCTCTTTTGATCCACGATGCCGACTGGTACTTCATCGTAGGATAAATCCTCCTGGAGTAGAAGAAGCTCGTGGGCCAGGACATGAGAGGGATCCGAGTTGTACTTGCGTAGCATTGACACATGAAACACATTGTGGACCTTAGAAAGTTCTAGAGGCAGTGCCAGTCTGCAGGCGGTGGTACTAATCCTGTATAAGACTTCAAATGATCCAATAAATCGGGGGTTTAGTTTCCCCTTCTTGCCGAACCTACTGATTCCCTTGAAAGGAGTGACCTTGAGGACCACCCGGTCGCCTTCTTCAAATTCTAAATCTCTCTTCTGGTGTCCGCATAACTCTTCTACCTGCTCTAAGTCGTTTGAATTTTCTTCTTGATCTTAACTATTTTGGATGTGGCCTCCTCTACCAGCTCTAGGCCGAACAGTTTTTTATCACCCATTTCTTCTCAACAAATCGGTGATCTGCATTGGCGCCCATATAACGCCTCATACGGAGCCATGCCAATACTCGCTTGGTAGCTGTTGTTGTAGATGAACTCTATCAAGGGTAGATGGTTATCCCAATGGCCCCCGGAGTCAAGGACACAAGCTCAGAACATATCCTCAAGTGTACTGATTGTCCTTTCTGACTGTCCATCAGTCTGAGGGTGGAATGTAGTACTGAGGGACAGCTTCGTTCCCATGATTTGCTGAAAGCTACTCCAAAACTGAGAAGTGAACCTAGGGTCCCTGTCGGACACCATTGTCACTAGGACTCCATGTAATCTGACTACTTCTCGAATGTACATTCTTGCTAACTTGTCTAAGGGATTAGTCACTCTGATGGCCAAGAAGTGGGAAGACTTGGTAAGCCGATCGATAATTACCCAGATGGTATCATGTCTTGAGCGTGCCTTAGGTAATCTTATTACGAAGTCCATGGTGATATGTTCCCACTTCCATTCTGGAATCGGTAATGGCTGAATTAGCCCGTCTGGGTACTGATGCTCTGTTTTGACACAAAAATGAAGATTAGTAGAAAAATAAAAAAACTAATGGAGCTCTTAGTTAAGCAAATTCATTTATTATAAACAAAATCGTTTACCGCCTACTTACCGTGGTGAGATTTTTAAAAAACTTATAGAGATAATAACATAACACATATCATGATTTCATATGTAATTGATTGGAATAATAATTTTTTCTTTTATCAGCCAACTGGTATCTATGGAGGTACATAAGGATGTCCCCATAACGCGTGAACTATTTCTTTTAACATTTTCAATTAATGAGCTGTCTCCATACCCCGTCTGGTATGAGTGCCAAATTATTAAGCCTCGATACCCCATCCGGTAGGAAGCAACGTTCACGGTAGGGTTTCCTATGCACCCGGTCCGTCCACATCTCTCAGGATATTCAGTAAGACTGTTGTTTCATTCATTCACTTAATCATACAGTTCCCATTTACCTTTAATCTCCAGTTTTCTAATTCAACCGTAATCACATAAAATAAACAAAAGATGCATAAAGGAATGCAATCACATATAAGTTTCTCAATTTAACAGTAGTCACATAAGGCATCAACACATGCATTCAAAACCATAAAATCGATCAATCATATATTATCATACATTTAAATTGTAAAATAAATCAACAAAAATCAACAGAGAATAATTTTCGATTTTGGCTCCATTAGTAACATGTAATTAATTATAGATATTTTCTAAATTGCATAAAACAACCAATGAAACCATTGCTTTATTTAAATACATTTAAACTTGAAGACATTTATTTAATGCTTACTATAACGAGTTTTTCAAAGACAACCTATGAAGATCTATATCCATACTACTATTCAATTTCATGTATAAGAGAACAAGAGACAATAATTTTTCTTTCTTACCTGCTTACTAGTACCCCTGGGGGTCCATATGGATGTCCTTCCTACTCGTTAACCCAATATCCGATTTTACAATTAACCAGTCGTCCTTATACCTCGTTCAGTAATGGGCGCCAAACATTCTATCACCTTGATACCCCGTCCGATATGAGGGTGAACTATATCTCATAACCTTTCTAGTAAGGGACTTCCTAGCCCCACCCAACTGATGTAATGTTCACAGTAGAGTTTCCTATGTATCAGGCTCGTCCGCCCTTTTCTTGAGTACCTAGAAAATCTTTTACATATAAATTTTCATCAACAAACAACCAACAAACGCATACCAATATCTCATATTACATTTACAGATCAATTAAACGATATTTTTGTAGATGATATAACTTATCATAACAAAAGATCGAGTAAGCAGATAACCGAATAAATTAGATAAATCGATAAGACCATTAAACCAAAATTAAGAACATTACTATACAGAAATCAAGTAAGTAGGACAATATATAAAAATAAATAGAAAATCAAGGACAACTGTGAACTAACCGGTTCCAGCTCTACTAGTAACCTGTAATTATTTTTAGAGTTTTTTTAATTTTTTATAAAACTATAAAATTATATATCGTGAAGCCTCAGTTTATCGTAACGGAGAATAGCGTGAGGGATCCTTACCTAAATCGGTGTTTCGAGACATCGAACTATTATTATGTCTCCGAACGGATGCCAAATTTATTGAATTTTTTCTGTGAAATCCAAAAAACTCGTCAAATACCTAAAAATATTCTAAAAATCTAAAATCAGTATCAAAAACTCATTTCGGCCAATTTTGGGGTTCCGACATGGCGGCGCTGGTTCCACTGCCCACAGCGGCAGTTCGACTCAGCCTGGCCAGTTTTGGCTGGTTTGTTTGGTTTTGGCCGATTTTGCACGTATTCCTACAGAAAAACATGTCAGGGGGCCTTGATTGACTGAAAAATCACAAAAATCAAACCTACCAGCAGGGGAGAATCTTTCGGTGCAGCAGCTCCACCAGTCCTCCTTCGCAGTTGAGATCTTTTCTTCGATTAATCTGTATAAAAAAGGACAATACATAAAATGATCAAAAAATCACGTGAAAAAGGAATCAGGAAGGGGCTCATTGGAGGGATTTTAGGATTTTGGCCACGGTGGCTCCACAGGGCTTTGCCCATAGTTTTTGGCTCACCCGTTGTCCCTCTTACTTTGATTTGGCCACAAGGGAGTTCGAAATCGAATTCTGAGCGGGTAAAGGAAATTTTTATCTTTTTTGACAGTCGACAGTGGCTCCGGTGCGGCGGCGATCGGTGGTCGGTAGTCGGCCGCTTTCTCTTGCGTCTGGTCATCTCTCCGGCAGGGCTAGCAGGTAGGGTTTGGGTTCTCGTGTGATGCAAGTGTTTATACCCATCCCACGTTAATTTGAACCGTCCATCGCAATCGATCTCATCCGTCCGATTGCGCTAAAGAAAAAATAAATTTGGACTGTTCATCGCGATTGATCTCGGCCATCCGATCGTGCTTAAGAAAAAAAACAAATTCGGGTCGTCCACGCACGTAGGATTGATCCTGGACCGTCCGATTGAGGGGCACACGGATCGCCTGCATGGCCTCCCACGTGGCACCGACGTCAGCGTGCCTTGCCACGTGGCATGCCTCAGTTCATCGAGGTTGCTGATTGGACGGTCCTACGTGGTCAAACTTTTTATTTTTATATTTTGACCATCTATTTCTAATTTTTCTTTCAAAAATACCCCCAAACTCAAATTTTTACCTTTTTTTCCAAAATTATTTTCAATATCGTCTCGAATTCATTTTTTTCCTCAAAATTTCAATTAAATAAAAATAAACTAAATTAAATAATTTAATGATAAAAAATATCTCAGGCCATTTTTCGAGTCCAGATATTACAACTCTTCCCCTTTTAGAAAATTTGATCCCTCAAATTTGTCACTCTCTCAATCAGTCGAACAGCTAGGGGTACTAGCCCCTAAAGCTTGATTCTAGTTCTCAAGTGGCATTTTCTTGCGTATAGTTTTTGTAACGGCCCCAGAAATTTAAAATGAAATTTATATTAAAAATATCAAATGCGGAAGCGAAGTCAAAATTCGATTAACATCCCTTACACTAAAACTAAAAACGTACTCAAAATATAAAAGATCAAGCTAACTAAAAGAGAAATTCGAAAGTAAGAGCTATGAATGTAACTACGGAGTCTTTAGGCGTCTCCTTCGTCGTCTTCTTGCGAAACAGGCTCGGGAACAATGTCTTCTTGATCTGAAATGATTAAATAAGGAATGAGCTACACTAGCCCAGTAAGGACATCACGATATCTCACCGTCACGGAGGTAAAAGTGGGTAGAAAACACAAAAAGACCAATGGAACATAATTTACAAAAACTCATTTATCAGTAATAAAACCTTTACCATTCACTTACCTCGGTGGAATTCATAAAACAATGTACGAAAACAATAGCATTATCATCATTATGAAATCATGTAAACTATGCAACATAATACTTATCACGTTTTTGCAATTCAATCTTTACACAATCACCTTTCTTCATTCACCAGCCTACTAGTATCTATGGGGATCCATAGGGTCCCGCTACCCATTACCCTTAATACTTGAAATCAGATTCCAGGGTCATCCCCATACCCCGTCCGGTATGGGCGCCAAAACTATAAACCTCAATACCCCGTCCGGTATGGGCGCCAAAACTCATAAGATCTCCATACCCCGTCCGGTATGAGAGACTACAATCCCGGTAGGGTCCCCTACGGACCCGGTCCGTCCACCATCTCCCAGGATATCTAGTCAGGCTGACCCCATTATACAATTATCAATCTATACAATCTTTCCTTCTTCTTTTCCTCAATCAGCATCATCAATTCACATTTAAACAAGCAAACAATAATTTATGCCAAACAGACAACACACAGCATCGGTATCTCAGTCATTCAACCCATAATCAGTAAAACAGTAAAATATGTACACGAAACTATAAAATGAAAACATCAAACCTCATACTGCTTTTAAAACTGTAAAACATGCCAAATCACAGTTAACCAACAAACACACTAGACTCGGGCTCCATTAGCGACCTTAAACAATTTCACACATTCGATGATTCAAGAAATATCGTTTTATCATTACTGAACTTTAACACCGTAATAGGAAATAGGGTGAGGGGTCCTTACTCGTTTCGGGGTCCGAACACGGCTTCATAGTGCGCCTACAGGCTGTCCCTAATTTTCCCTGAATTTTTCCCGGGGAACTGAAACGCACTACTGGTACCTATACGTGTTCCAAAAAATCCCAAATTAGGCCCAGGGCCCCCTTTCGGCCAATATCGCATTTCCGGCACGGCGGCTCCGTTTTTGATTAAATCTGGGCCGTCCGTGCGATTAAATCTGGGTCGTCCGTGCGCGCGATTGATCTGGGCCGTCCGATCGCGCGCACGCGGATCGCCAACATGGCCCGTCCCCGATCGACGTGGTTTTGCCACGTGGCAGGTCCTGGTTGGCCAGGACTGCTGACTGGGTCTGCTGACGTGGCTGCTGACGTGGCGCGCACGTTTTTTTTTTCTTCTTCAATTTCCCGGGCGCTACAACTCTCTCCCCTTTAAAGAAATTTGGTCCCCAAATTTGCCTCGTTGCTCTTGATCGAACATATGAGGATATTGGACCCTAAATTCTGATTCCAGTTCCCAAGTAGCCTCCCTGGGCGTGTGGTTCTGCCACACGACTTTTACAAATGATATTTCCCGGTTGCGGAGTATTCTGCTCTCTCGGTCCGTGATACCGACCGGTACTTCTTCATAAGACAAGTCCTCTCGGAGTGGAAGCGGTTCATGAGCCAAGACATGAGAAGGGTCCGAATTGTACTTACGTAGCATAGATACGTGAAACACATTATGAACCCGAGAGAGCTCAGGAGGCAGTGCAAGTCTGTAGGCAGTGGTACCAATCTTGTCTAAGATTTCAAAGGGTCTAATATATCTGGGGTTTAATTTTTCCCTCCTGCCTAACCTACTAATTCCCTTGAAGGGGGTGACTTTAAGAAACACCCGGTCGCCTTTTTCAAAGGCCAGGTCTCTCCTCCGAGTATCAGCATAACTCTTCTGCCTACTCTGAGCTGTCTGGATGTTCTTCTTGATCTTAACTATCTTGGACGTGGTTTCTTCTACCAAATATGGGCCAAACAATCTTCTATCGCCCACTTCCTCCCAACAGATCGGTGACCTGCACGGACGCCCGTATAACGCTTCGTATGGGGCCATGCCGATGCTTGCTTGGTAACTGTTGTTGTAAGCAAACTCTATCAGGGGTAGGTGGTCGTCCCAATGGCCCCCGGAGTCAAGGACACAAGCTCAGAGCATATCCTCCAGCGTACGAATTGTCCTCTCTGATTGTCCATTGGTTTGGGGGTGGAAAGCAGTACTAAGAGACAGCTTTGTTCCCATAGCTTGCTGGAAACTATTCCAAAACCGAGAAGTGAATCTGGGATTCCTGTCGGATACTACTGTTACTGGAACTCCATGCAGTCTGACTACCTCCCGGATATACATCCTTGCCAACTTGTCCAAAGGATCAGTCATTCTGATGGCCAGGAAGTGGGAAGACTTAGTGAGTCGGTCAACAATTACCCATATAGCATCATGTCCTGATCGTGCCTTGGGTAGTCCCGATACGAAGTCCATGGTGATGTGTTCCCATTTCCACTCTGGAATCGGTAAAGGCTGAAGTAACCCGCTCGGGCGTTGATGTTCTGCTTTGACCTGCTGACATACCAAGCACTTAGATACAAAGTCGGCTATATCTCTCTTCATTCCATTCCACTAGAACCGAGGTCGCATAGTTTGGTACATTTTCGTACTTCCTGGATGCATGACGAACCTTGAACTATGGGACTCTGTCATGATATCTTTTTTTAACTCACTGTCGTTTGGGACACACACTCTGTCCTTGAAACGAATCAATCCGTCGGCAGAGATCTGAAATTCTGAGCTCACTCCCTGTTCTGCATTCTTCTTGCGGGTTACTAGGGCGGGGTCAACTGACTGGGCTTCCTTTATTCTTTGGATTAACTCGGGTTGGACTGCTAGGTGGCCCAAACATGTGACTCTCTTCAGATCTCGCAGGCGAACCTGCTGTGTAGCCCCAATGGACCTACATTCTGAAACCATTAGATAGGCTAGGGTGCCTGCACTTTTCCTGCTGAGGGCATTGGCCACTACGTTGCCCTTACCTGGATGGTATAGGATGTCACAATCATAGTCCTTGAGGAGTTCCATCCACCTTCTCTGACGCATGTTGAGATCCTTCTGAGTGAAGATATGCTTCAAACTCTTATGATCGGTGTAGATTTGAAAGGTCTCTCCATACAAATAATGGCACCAGGTTTTCAAGGCGTGTATGATTGCGGCAAGCTCCAAGTCATGGGTAGGATAGTTCTTCTCATGATTCTTTAGCTGTCTAGACCCATATGCTATAACCTTTCCATGCTGCATTAGGACACAACCCAGGCCCAGATAGGAGGCATCACTATAAACTGTGTACCTCCTGATCCACTCGGTAGAGCCAGCACTGGTGCAGTAATTAGTCGCTTCTTCAACTCTGAAAAACTCCTTTCGCAGTTCTCATTCCATTCAAACCTTGCATTCTTCTTTGTGAGTCGGGTTAGAGGAGCTGCTAGACTAGAGAACCCTTCGACAAACCGGCGGCAATAACCTGCCATCCCTAGGAAACTGCGAATTTCCTTAACTGTTGTCAGCCTTTCCCATCCAAGTACCGCTTCAACCTTTTCGGGGTTCACCGACACCCCTTCCTTCGATATAACATGTCCTAGGAAGGCTGTTTGCTCGAGCCAAAATCCACACTTGCTCAACTTCGCATATAACTTCTTTTCCCTGAGTACCTGTAGGACTTGGGCAAGATGATGAGCATGTTCTTCCCTACTTTTTGAGTAGACTAAGATATCATCGATGAACACGATGACAAATTGGTCCAAGAATTCTCTGAAGATCCTGTTCATTAGATCCATAAAGATGGCCGGGGCGTTGGTTAGCCCAAACGGCATAACCAGGAACTCATAGTGTCCGTACCTGGTTCGGAATGCTGTCTTGGAGATGTCTTTTGCTCTCACTTTCACCTGATGGTAACCTGATCGTATATCTATTTTAGAAAAGACCTGTGCACCCTGCAACTGATCGAAAAGGTCATCAATCCGGGGAAGAGGGTACTTGTTCTTAATTGTTACCTTGTTTATCCTTCTGTAATCAATGCACAGTCTCAATGTTCCATCTCCTTTCTTTGCAAAAGTAACCCCGGCACCCCATGGGGAAACGCTGTGTCTAATGAAGCCACTGTTTTGTAGCTCAGTGATCTATTTCCTTAGTTCTTCCATCTCGATGTGGCTCATTCGGTAAGGAGCTATCGAGATGGGCTGGGTTCCTGGCTGTAAGTCTATGATGAACTCGACCTCTCTGTCTCCTGGTAGACCGGGCAGTTCATCCAGAAATACGTCTGGAAAGTCTCGGACTACTGAAATCTCTTGGATACGAACTTCTTTCTTGGGTTTACCTAGTTAGAGAAAATACAAGATTAAGGTATTAGGAATTAAGAAGAAAAGAATTTGCCATTAGGGGAAATCAGTACCGAATAATTTTATTAACTTGTAAATGGCTCCTCGTTGGGAGGATTAAATACAATCTTTTTGTTAAAGCAGTCTATGGTGGCGTGATACGCCGCTAGCCAATCCATTCCTAGGATTACATCAAAATCCCCTGTGTCTAAACCTATCAGGTCTACCCTCAATTTCCTATCTGCTATCTCCACGGCACATGCCCTGTAGACAACCTCTCCTAGCAATGTCTCCCCCCCAGCGGTAGATACAAGCAATAATGAATCAAGTCTATCAGGTGATACACAAATCTTGGAAGCAAGAACATGTGAAATAAAAGAATGTGATGCACCAGTATCAAACAAAACATGAGCAATATGGCCAGAGATAGTATACATACCATGTACCACGTCCGGGTCTGCGTCGGCATCCTTCTGGGTAAGGTTGTAAACTCTGCCTTGGATTGGAGGCCTCCCTTGATTCTGGTTCTTAGGGCATTCCCTTGCATAGTGCTGGGCACTGCCGCATATGCGACAGGTGTTGTTGAGGCGGTAGCAGGGTCGGTCCCCATGATCCCTGCCGCAGTACTGGCAGATCTTCCCACGTGCTGCCCCCTTAGCTTGAGGAGGGGCCTGGACGGCGGGTCTGGGCCTCTTACTGGGTTGGACAGGCATGGTAGGCGCTGGCCTGCGGAGCAGGGCTGAGGGTCGGGAACTTCCCGCTAGCTGAGGGCGGGTGTCGAAGCTCCTTTCTATGATCTGCGCCTTTGCCAGGACTGCCGAATATGTCTCGAGCTCCATCACCAGTTAGTGCTGTCTGATCTCCGAGCGGAGACCCCACTGGAATTTCCTGGCCTTCCGGCCCTCATCCAACAATGTCTCCGGGGCATGTCGGCCCAGCTCCAGGAACTTACGGACATACTCCGACACTGTCATATTTCCCTGGACCAATTGAGCAAATTCCATTTCCTTTAGATGTTGGATGTGTTTAGGGAGATACTCCGCATGGAAGGCCGCTAGGAACTGCTCCCAAGTAACTGGTGCAGGCAGGGTGGCCCGCTTGAGCTCCCACCAGCGTACTGCTTCCCCTACCAGTATGTAGGAGGCAATGGCAGCCCTCTGCTCAGGAACAACTCCCAAGGTCTCGAAAGCTCTCTCAGTCTCTGCCAGCCAGTATTGGGCCTCTTCGAAAGAGGATCCCCCTGAAAAAGTGGAAGGGTTCAGTCTTCTGTACCTCTCTATGAAGCCGGGGTCGATCAAGGAAGGAGCGGGGTCCCGAGGTAGAGGGACTGGGACTGGGACCGGCTGAGGGTGAACTGGGAGACCCTGTGGTGGCACCTGCTGATGTGGTGAGGGTACCGGAATGTGCTGTGGCGGCGCCTGCTGGTACTGTGGTTGTGGTACTGGGTGGTACTGGGGAGGAACAGGCTCCTGCCGGGGTGGCTCGGGATCAGCCTGTTGTAGTGGGGGCTCAACCTGCGCTAGCGGAGGAGGTCCGGGTAATTCCCTTCTCTCCTCTTGCCTTCGTTGGGCAGCTACGAGAGCCTCCACCATCTCGAATAGTCTGTCTAAATCCTCCCGAAACGAATTATCTGGGGCCGCTCGGTTTAGTGGGGGCCTTCCTCTCCTCATTCCTGTGTACCTGCATTCACAAGGAATGATTGAGTAACGATATATCGGTGAGTATTTCTCTAAGGCACATTAGTGTAAGGGATGGGTCCGACGAAATGCGGCTCTGATACCAACTGTAACGGCCCCGGAAATTTAAAATGAAATTTATATTAAAAATATCAAATGCGGAAGCGAAGTCAAAATTCGATTAACATCCCTTACACTAAAACCAAAAACGTACTCAAAATACAAAAGATCAAGCTAACTAAAAGAGAAATTCGAAAGTAAGAGCTATGAATGTAACTACGGAGTCTTTAGGCGTCTCCTTCGTCGTCTTCTTGCGGAACAGGCTCGGGAACAATGTCTTCCTGATATGAAATGATTAAATAAGGAATGAGCTACACTAGCCCAGTAAGGACATCACGATATCTCACCGTCACGGAGGTAAAGGTGGGTAGAAAACACAAAAAGACCAATGGAGCATAATTTCCAAAAACTCATTTATCAGTAATAAAACCTTTACCATTCACTTACCTCGGTGGAATTCATAAAACAATGTACGAAAACAATAGCATTATCATCATTATAAAATCATGTAAACTATGCAACATAATACTTATCACATTTTTGCAATTCAATCTTTACACAATCACCTTTCTTCATTCACCAACCTACTAGTATCCATGGGGATCCATAGGGTCCCGCTACCCATTACCCTTAATACTTGAAATCAGATTCCAGGGCCGTCCCCATACCCCGTCCGGTATGGGCGCCAAAACTATAAACCTCAATACCCCGTCCGGTATGAGGGTGAAACGGGTCGTCCCCATACCCCGTTCGGTATGAGCACCAAAACTCATAAGATCTCCATACCCCGTCCGGTATGAGAGACCACAATCCCGGTAGGGTCCCCTACGGACCTGGTCCATCCACCATCTCCCAGGATATCTAGTCAGGCTGACCCCATTATACAATTATCAATCTATACAATCTTTCATTCTTCTTTTCCTCAATCAGCATCATCAATTCACATTTAAACAAACAAACAGTAATTTATGCCAAACAGATAACACACAGCATCGGTATCTCAGTCATTCAACCCATAATCAGTAAAACAGTAAAATATGTACACGAAACTATAAAATAAAAACATCAAACCTCATACTGCTTTTAAAACTGTAAAACATGTCAAATCACAGTTAACTAACAAACACACTAGACTCGGGCTCCATTAGCGACCTTAAGCAATTTCACACATTCGATGATTCAAGAAATATCGTTTTATCATTACTGAACTTTAACACCATAATAGGAAATAGGGTGAGGGGTCCTTACTCGTTTCGGGGTCCGAACACGGCTTCACAGTGTGCCTACAGGCTGTCCCTAATTTTCCCTGAATTTTTTCCGGGGAACTGAAACGCACTACTGGTACCTGCACGTGTTCCAAAAAATCCCAAATTAGGCCCATGGCCCCCTTTCGGCCAATATCGCATTTCCGGCACGGCGGCGGTTCACCTCGGGTTGGCTGTTTTCGGCTGTTTCTGGCCAAATTCGGCCACACTCGCATTGGTTCCTGCGATAAAACAACCCTACGGCCCTCGGGGGGCCGAAAATTTACGGAAAACCGAAGCTTACCGGCGGCGGTGCTCTCGGGTGCGGCGGCTCTCTGGTGAAGTTCGTGTTTTGGTGATTCGGCTCCGACCAACCTGTAGAGAAAAGAATGGTGATCACGGTGATATAAAAATTGCATTAAACGGAGGCCAGGAAGGGCCTCATCGGAGGCAAAACCCGAGGAGGGGCGCGGCGGCGCCGTTGGCTTTCGGCCGTGTTTTCCGGCCGTTTGGCCGGGATTTTGGCTACTGGGGAAATCAGCGTGGAAAAACTAGTCGGGGGTATGAAATTTACCTCGATCGGCGGTCGGAAATCCCTCCGGTGCGGCGGCGGGTGGCGGCGGCCGGCTTCTGGTTCGTCTTCTCCGGCAAGGGCAGGCGGCTAGGGTTTGGGGTCTGGTGTGGGAGTCTTATTTATACCCTTTGGCCTTTTAATCTCAGCCGTCCATTTTGTTTTAATCTGGGCCGTCCGAACGCGAGCACGCGGATCGCCAACGTGGCCCGTCTCCGGTCGACGTGGTTTTGCCACGTGGCAGGTCCTTGTTGGCCAGGACTGCTGACTGGGTCTGCTGACGTGGCTGCTGACGTGGCGCGCACGTTTTTTTTTTTTTTTTCTTCAATTTCCCGGGCGCTACAGTTTTGCCATTGGACCTTGACGAATGAAATTTTTTGATTGCAGAGTACTCTACTCTTCCAGTCTACAATGCCAATCGGTACCTACTCATAGGATAGATTCTTCTGGAGTAAAAGGGGCTCATAGGACAGGATGTGTGAGGGGTCCAGGTTATAGTTGTGTAGCATAGATACATTGAACACATTATGAACCCTGGATAGCTCTGGAGGTAGTGCCAGTTTGTAGGTGGTTGTACCAATCCGGTCTAAGATCTCAAGTGGTTCGATGAATTGGGAATTTAATTTTTCTCTCTTGTCAAACCTACTGATCCCCTTGAAAGGGGTGACATTGAGGAATACTCGATTACCTTTCTCAAATTTCAAATCCCTCCTCTGGTTTCTGCATAACTCTTTTGCCTGCTCTGAGCTGTATAGATATTCTTCCTGATCTTAACTATCTTAGTTGTAAAGACCCATCACTATTCACTTTCACGCATAAGAGAACAAGAGAAAGTAACTATTATATAATATCTCGAACTTCAATATCGATGGGTAGGGATATTAGCGCAATATTTTCAATTAGTGGAACATATAAATATTAAATATACAACAGAATTACAGTTTAATACATATATCTTGTGACAGGATAATTATTTGTTTACAAATAATTAAAACATCTAAATTAATTTATAAATCTAAAATAGAAACTAACAAGATTTTCTTCACCATTTTATATTATTTTGGACTTGTTTCTCATCTTCTTTGACTTGAATGAGGATGAATTGGGGTGAGTTTTAAGAGCTTAATAAAAAAAAAGATTTTATAACAGAGACTTATGTACATATACTCACTCAGTATGTAAAATATAATAATATTTATAATCAAGAAAATATCAAATAAAATATCTCAATTAAAATACACAACAAAATAAATCATCACACGAAACATATTTTAATATTCACTCTTTTAACTTAATTTTTGTTCTCATTTCAAATCACATTTATACTCGAAATATCACAATCTAAGGTTTCATCGCGCGATGTCGTTTATATCATCATCGAGGAGAAGCGAAATGGATCCCTCCATTGCATGGATATCACACACATAAATCACACAATGGTCACAGTAGGTATGTTTGTTAGGCGACTTATACTCACACAAATGCCTATCCACGTATGGTTTAGGTTTCAAACTCTATCTATATGCTAAGCTATTGATTACACCACAGCAGGATCTTGCCTTGGATAGGCCCCTAGCCTGTGAGCTTAGCCAGTAAATGCGTCCTAGGTAGAGAGGGGAAAACCTAGAAAAGAAAAGACCCGGCATAGCCTCTTTGAAAGCCATCAATCACGCTGCCTCACGTTCCCTCCATCCGAGCCTGCGGCATCCCGGCCGACACATCTCGAGATCGTTTATTCTAATTCTAGCTAGAAATGGAACAAACTAAGCATCAGAGTCTTATGCTCATGATCTGTCTATCACATCAATAGATCTTGCATAGAAGAAGGCTCTGGCTAAAGCACTAGTAGTAGATCTTATAGCTATGTCCCTAGTCAAAGAACCTGAAGTCATTTCGGTAGCACGCCCACTCATAGTAAGAGAAGAAAGACATGTGCATTACTAGCCAGTTATAAAGGATATATACCCATATTCATAAGATTCTTTATTAATCAATCCTCTTGATCCATAAATGTCATTAACAGCGGCAGGAAGGAAAGAAGCCTAGACTTCCTTTTCCAGAGCGAGATCAAGTTGCTGGACCATAAGTAGCTTTCGCCTATATGTCAAGACCGATCTGGTGCTAGTTATGGTTATGCTGCTAAATCAACTGCATAATCGATTGGATCAAAAAGTCAAATTTGATCTTATAGCTTGAACGCCTGGTTCTCTCCTAGTAATGTCACACAATCCAGAGGGTGGACGTTAGTTCAGGTTCTTTTCTTTCTTCTTTGATCCGTCTTAGGAACGAGTGGACCCTCCGTCCCAAGCCCAAGTGTTCGGATTGACTAATGCTGAAAAATGGTTTTTAACCACTACAAATAACGCTGCCGTTCTGGCGCTTCCTGTTGAGGAATGCCTCGTGGACCTCTTCTCCTGCTTTTTTGGTGAAATTCTAA
>NW_019013883.1:5856-23034 GCF_000150535.2 Carica papaya | reverse complement strand
CCACGAGATACTTCAAGAGCCATGACACTCATTGAGGTTCACCGCAACTCAAGGATACATGAGCTCAATATGATCCTCACACAAGTTTGAGTAGACCATATTTAGATTTTAAAACTTATTATACTTATTTGATCTTCCTTTTGTTCGATTAAAACTTATACTGAATTGTACTTATTATTTGAAACATATGAAAATAGGTCATGAATCAACTGGAAATCGAGAAAAATCGCAATGCAGAGCTTAAGGAAATACAAAAAATATGTGAGAGTAAGTGTTGGTGGATGGGTCCAAAACAGGAAATGCGTTTCTCACAACTTGAGCATTTAAAGACATCTCTTGAGGAATTGAAGAAGAAAGTTACTAAAGAAGCTAAGATGATTATAATTCATAACAAATTAAACATGATGCCTCATGTATTAAACGATCCAAACACGATACCTAATGTGTTCAACAATAATCCCAATATATATATTCAAGGAAATGGATAAATAAGATTCTACTAGGTTCATTTCTTGACTAAGTCTCGGAAGGATGAAATTAAAAAGAGTTGTAAACACAATACTTGCAATTTGTTTTATTTTATTTATGTTAGATATAATATATATATTCAAGGAAATGGATAAATAACATTCTACTAGGTTCATTTCTTGACTAAGTCTCGGAAGGATGAAATTAAAAAGAGTTGTAAACACAATACTTGCAGTTTATTTTATTTTATTTATGTTAGATATCTGGTGCCTTAGCATTTGGGTTTTCGTCATGTTCCTTTTCATTGTAGGGTTGTGGTACTTTTAAAGAGTGCAATAATAACATAATTTTTTTATCTATGCATTTATTTTTATTTTCAAGTTGAAATCAACCTGCTATTCTAAGAGTTGTAATAGGAGAAAATATTTTAAGTAATTTATTTTTAACTCATTAACTCAAGACAAAGGTAACATCTAAATGTAAGAAAATAAGATATTAAAGTCACATAATTGTGCTTTGATAAGAACATGATCATCTTTGGGAATACCTTCAATTATGTCATATTTATGCGAGTTAGTTTTTACATTGACAATTATGAGTCTATTTTTGAATAAATACTTGTGTTGGTTAATTAACTAATATACACACATTAATTTTAAAATAATATAAATAACATTTAATTAAAAACATACAAGGAAGTACAATCTCTTGTACAAGAAGAAATATACCAACTATTCAATTAAATAATGGTTGGTATAAGTCATATCTTGAGTTAATCTGAAATACAATAAATGAAATGAATTAACTATATGGTAATTATGCATCCATGGACAAACTACTAAATTTCATGATCAAATTTTTATACATTGTAAGAGTTGTGATATATTTATTAGATGACACTCTTGGTGACATGTATGTTCATCCAATTTATTGATGCGATAAATAAATCATGATGATGAATGAAAAGTGTTTAGTCATAATAAATCAATTATATTGGTTAAAGTCCTATAAATAATTTAATACTAAGCCTATATGGGTCACATGCATAAGCTCCAGCTAAGAAAATTCTATCAACACATAAATGCTAGCTAAGAAAATTCTACTAGTTTGATGTGGGTAATTAATCTTAAAATAAATCAATAATGAAATTAGGTAATATTCAGGGAAAATATTCTATTGACAGTGCTTATCTAAGTATGTAAACATATCTATATATTTGGGAATATATATCCCAAGTAGGGATAATATCTTCATTAAATGTTAAGTATATAAACAAGGAAGATTTTATATTAGGACCAAACAATATTAAATAGAAATTTTCAATCAAATGGATCAAAGAAATTGCATTTTGTTTAAGCAGGCTCAAGTTGAAGTGTTATACAAATAAAATAATTGTAAGTCACCTTTTGAAAGTACTCAACATGAATTATATGAATTTCAAGTTTAATTGAATATCACATGCAATTGAATTAAAACTTTATTGTTATGAAGGTTAATCGATTGTCATAATTAAATTTAATTATTTAAAACTTTGAATTTTAAATGTGATCCAATTGATAGTTATAATTTGCAACTTAGATCCTTCCTTAATGCTTATAAATAAATTAAAATTATCCATTGTACTAATGATCAATTAATTTTATAAAGAATTCATCATAGTTTTTAAATTTTAATATATCCTATAATACATTTTTATATTTTTTATTACTTTAACATAAATAATCTAAGGATTTTTATCATTGCAATTTGATTCATTGTGTCTCCTAACAAGAGACAAATAAATAAAATTAAAAGTAGCTCTCTTACCTTCTCAATCCCAAATTAATATCGAGAATATATATACATATATATAACATAAAAAATGTAAAATTTTCAAGAAGGTTCAATTTTCATATATATCAATCTAGTTATGTATCTATAAATGTTAAAACAATGATGATTTTGCAAATTGTATAAAAGTACAGCTAAAATTTAACCTTAATTGTCCAGATTTTTCCTACCATATATTTCAATAAAGAGGAGATTCTCAAGTAACTCTAAAGATGTAACTTATTAATACAGGAAAATATGTACAGGATGTCTACCTAAAATTTATTAATTCACAACCTTTATTTAAATCTCCTATAAATATCACTCATTTCCCCCTCTTTCAATACAATTATTTCTCTCCATTAGTCTCTCTTTTAATTTCTCTCTGCACATATTCAATACTTGTAACCATGGCGAGAAAGAGTAAGGGACGACAAAAGGTTGAGATGGTGAAGATGAATAATGAAACCAATCTCCAAGTCACTTTCTCCAAACACCGAGCCGGACTTTTCAAGAAGGCGAGTGAATTGAGCACTCTATGTGGGGTTGAGATTGCTATTATCGTCTTCTCACCCGGTCGAAAGATCTTTTCTTTTGGTCATCCTTGTGTCGAGACTGTGTTGGAACGTGTTGTTAGTGGTAATCCACCACAAGCTACTTCTGGAACCATGAAACTCATTGAGGCTCATTGGAACGCTAGTGTCTGTAAGCTCAACACTCCGGTTATTTTAATTTCTTTCCTTTCTAATAAAACATTTTCAATATAAATAATATATATTAATTCTACTACATGTACAGGTTCTGAACCAACTCAAAATCGAGATGAAGTGAGGCGAGGAGCTTAATCATATGAAAAAGACAAATGAGAATCAATGTTGGTGGATGGCTCCCAAAGAAGATATGAGCTTAACACACTTCAACAATTGAAGGCCTCTCTCGATGAGCTGAAGAAGAATGTGGATAAGCATGCTGAGAAGATTCACCCGAGCACCATCAGAAGTCGATCCACAGAAGCTAAAAGATCTTTCAATCCAAAACCAATAATCTCTCCTGTTTTCAGTCTGAACATATTTCTAAACTAGAGTTTCCAATAGATATTTATATGGGAGAATTTGACTCTACTTCCCAGTTCATGTGACCCATTCAATTTTGATTAATGATGATCTTATTTTTGTATACTTCACTTACTACTTTTTAAAAAACTTATAACAAAGAATGACATTTTTCTCCTAAAGAAAACATATTTCTTACCAGATGCTTAGTCAAAGCATATAAGCGTGATAATCAGTTTTAAAATTTTATTTAAAAATATTTACTATTAAGATATTTTTAGACTAATTTTGTACACTAAAACTAAATTGTTTTCAACTTTGAGAGCAAAATTAATCTTGAGAGCAACAAAGGATGCTGATAAAGAAAAACATGCTAATAGATTTAAAATTAAATAAAAGAAAAAAAGTGAAAGAGAAATAGGAAGGGGTTGCTGAATGATGCATTAACATGGCAATACTATTATGATATATTGTTTACATTTTGAAGCCTTATGAAACACAAACAGATATGCATGAAGAACAGATTGTGTTCAAGGACAAAAATAGAACAAGAAGACTGGAATATAAAAAATATATAGACACATTTTTTATATCAATGAGATTATGTCAAATTCAATAATGATGATAAAATTTAACTTCTCTCTTGCGTTATACCGAGTGCATGACATATTCATTATCAGATAAGATCATCTTTCTGACCATGATAAAATTGAACCTTCTGAGTTACTTGAGAACAACTAAATGATATGTTAATAGGGGAAATGCATAGAAGGCAAAAACTCTTGAACTATTTCACTTTAGTTAATTTGTGCATGATGTAAGAGCATTAGGTTATATATAATCTTCATAAACTTTCCATTTTATGTTCCAAGATCATGGCTATTATGATCATTTCCATGCCAATAATAAATTTCTTCTTTGAGATTGAACCAAACTTGATGCATTAATTTATTCATAAATACATCTAATAATAGAAACCGAACAAAAAAACTGAAAAAAAAAATAGATCATATCGATGAGTCTATCAAATTTATTCAGGGTAAAAAAATTTTTAACTTTCCCTTAGCGTTATACAAAATGAACGACATATTAGTCGTTGGATAAGATCACCTCACTGACCATGATAAAGCTTAACTTGTTGATTTACTTAAAAATAATTATATGAATTGTTGTAAGTGAAATGCGTAAAAAAGAATTAACTATTAAACACTAGTTTGTTTTAGTCAATATTAGAGAATTAGGTTTTATACGCTTACATATACTTTTCATTTTTGTATTTGTCATGATCATTAATGCACCAAGGATGAATTTCTTCCTCAGGTTAAATCAAGTAGAAGTAGTAATTTGTTCACAAATGCATCCAATGATAGAAGCTAAATAAGAAGACTGGAACATGAAAAATATATAAACATATAAATTATATCGATGAAATTAATTAAAATTCACTAATGATTAAAAAATTGAACTTATCTCTAGCATTATACTAAATGAATGACATATTAATAGTTGAATAAGATCATATTGACGACAATGATAAGAACAAAAATTTTTATTTAGTAGAAAATAATTAAATGAACTATGAATAAGAAAATACATTAAAGGGAATTTAGGTTCAATATGCTTGTGGAATGATGTTGCTTAATTGCAAAGAAGCTAAAGAAGGAACAAGGTAACTCGAGTTCGCTGAGGGTTATCCAAGGGATGACGGAATGTTTTACTCACATCTAGCAATGAAGGCCTTGATGACTCTCCCCATGCCTAGTATGCCCAGTAACCCAACTCATGAATATGCCTCCAGCAGTATTAATTCAACTCCTCCCCTGAATAGCTTCTGTAACCTAGACTCTTCCAATCCCAACATAATAATGATGGATAACCCATCGAATGATTTAGCGATGGCGTTAGATCCTGTTGATGACTCAGAGGCCATGCCTGGCGATCTCTTCAACAATTTAGCCATGATTGAGTTAGATGATCGAGTTGCAGCACCTAATATAGGAGATAATCCAGACATAATGTGTAACGGCTCCGGAAATAAAAATGAAATGTATGTATTAAAAAGTTCTAAGTGCGGAAGTGAAATAAAAATTCTGATAAACATCCCTTACACAATAACCAAAAACGTATTCAACGTGTGAAAGAAAAAACTAATTAAGGTAAATACTAGTAATGAATGCTATAAATAAAACTGTGAATTCCCTAGACGTCTACTCGCCGTCTTCCTACGGGACGGGCTCGGAAACCAAATCCTCCTGATATGAAATGGTTAAATAAGGAATGAGCTACACTAGCCCAGTAAAGACATCACACTATCTCACTGTCACAGAAGTAAAAGTTTGTAAAACAATAAAAACAACCAATGGAGCATAATTCATGATAAATTCATTTATCAATAATAAAAATCTTTACTGTCCACTTACCTCGGTGAGATTCGTGAAAATAACATATGCAAACAATAACATTATAACCATCATAAAATCATATACACTTTGTAACGTAACACATGTTATACTTTTGTACCTCAATAATCAGATAATAAATTTCTTTTTTTATCGGCCTACTAGTATACATGGGGATCCATAGGGGGTCCGCATTACACGTGAACCATTAACATTAATAACTTAATTCCAGGGCCGTCCCCATACCCCGTCCGGTATGGGCGCCTAAAAACCATGAACCTCAATACCCCGTCTGGTATGAGGGTGAAACGGGCCATCCCCATACCTCATCCGGTATGGGCGCCAAAATATATAAAGTCTCCATACCCCGTCCGATATGAGAGACCACGTTCCCGGTAGGGTTCCCTATGGACCTGGTCCGTCCACCATCTCCCAGGATATCTAGTAAGGCTGTAGCCATTATCTATTTATGAATTCACATACCTTTTTCCATTTTTTTTGGTCTCAATTATCCAATTATACACAAACCCGTAAACTAGTAATGAACACCAAACAAAACAACACAACATTGGGTTCCCAATAATTCAAACCATAATAGATGAAACCGTGATTCATGCATACGAAACTATAAAATAAATACATCAGATACCATGCTGCGTTTAGACTATAAAATAGATCAAACAGAAACAGACCGACAAATACATCAGGTTCGGGCCCCATTAGCAATCTTAATTAATTATACATATTTATGAATTCATAAAATACCATTTAATCATTTATTAACCTTTAATGTCGTGATAGGAGATAGGGTGAAAAATCTTTATTTGTTTTGGGGTCTGAAATCGGCTCTACAATGTGCCTATGGGCTGTCCCTAAATTTCCTGAATTTTTTCTGGGAAACTGAAATGCACTACCGGTACCTACACGTGTCCCAAAAACCCCAAATCAGACCCAAGGCCCCTTTTTGGCCAATATCAGAATTCCAGCACGGCGGCTCCACCGTGCTCCAGCGACGGCACCGCCACCCGCGGCGGCGATCTGCCTCGGGTTGGCCATTTTCAGCCAAATTCGGCCAAACTTGCATTGGTTCCTGCGATAAAACAACCCTACGGCCCTCGGTGGACCAAAAAATCACAAAAAACTAAGACTTACCGGCGGTGGAGCTCTCGGGTGCGGCGGCTTCTCCGGTGCAAGTCACGATTTGATGTTTTGCTCTAGTCAACCTATAGAGAAAAGGACGGTGATCACAGTGGTGTAAAAATTGCATCGAACAGGAACCGGAAAGGGCCTCGTCGCAGGCAAAAATCGAGGGAAGCTGCGACGGCGCTGCTGGACTTCGGCGTTGTTTTCTGGCCGATTAACTAGTCGTTTGGCTCCGATTTTGCCATAGGCAGATTCAGCATCGAAAAACGAGCCAAAGGGAGAAAATTTACCTCGTTTGGTGGTCAAAAAACCCTTCGGTGCGGCGGCGAGTGGCAGCGGCCGGCTCCTCTGGTGACTGGTTCTTCTTCTCCGGTGAGGGTACTAGCGGCTAGGGTTTAGGGTCAGGTGTGGGTGAGGTTATTTATAACCTTTCCCTTTTAATCTCAGCCATCCTTCACAATTTAATATGGGCCGTCTGATCGCGATTAAAATGGGAATAAATCTGGACCGTCCATCACGATGTGATCTAGGCTGTCTGTGCGTGATTCAATCTGGATCGTCCGCACGCGTGAGATCTGGGCCATCCGTGCGGGTGAGATCTGGGCCGTTCGCACGCGTGAGATCTGGACTGTTCGATCACGTGCACACGGATCGCCCACGTGGCTCCGTCCCGCGTGGCCTCCTGCGTCAGCTTCCTTGTCACGCGGCGTGTTCTGGTTGGTCGGGGCTGCTGACTGGGCTGCTGATGTGGAACAACTTTCTTAAATTATGTTTTGACTCCCGATTTCTGATTTTCTTTTCAAAAACACCCCCAGAATCCAAAATTTTACCCCTTTTTCCCAAAATTAATTTCAATTAAATCCCAAAAATAATTTTACCCTATTTTATCATTATTATTATTTTTACTTTTATTAAATTAAATGAAATTAAATTAAAACCTTATAAATTAAATATTGAAAAATTAAACTAAAATTCTAATATAAATTAAAAAAATAAAATAATAAAATTTGGGTGTTACAACTCTCCCCCCCTTAAAGAAATTTGGTCCCCCAAATTTGACTCTTACTATTGGTCGAACAAATGGGGATACTGGGCTCTAAAATCTGATTCTAGCTCCCAGGTAGCCTCCTTGGCGTGTGGTTCTACCACACGACCTTTACAAATGATATTTCCTGGTTGCGGAGTATCCTGCTCTTTTGGTCCGTGATACCGACTGGTATTTCTTCATAAGATAAGTTCTCTTGTAGTAGAAGCGGTTCATGAGCCAAGACATGAGAGGGGTCCGGGTTATACTTACATAGCATGGATACGTGGAACACATTGTGGACCTTGGAGAGCTTTGGAGGCAGTGCTAGTCTATAGGCAGCAGTACCAATCCTGTCTAAGATTTCAAAAGGTCCAATAAATCGGGGGTTCAATTTTCCCCTCCTCCCGAACCTACTAATTCCCTTGAAAGGAGTGACCTTAAGGAACACCCGGTCATCTTTCTCAAATGCTAGATCTCTCCTACGGGTGTTCGCATAACTCTTTTGCTTGCTCTGAGCCGTCTGAATGTTCTTTCTAATTTTAACAATTTTAGACGTGGTATCCTCTACCAACTTAGGGTTGAACAATCTTCTATCGCCCACTTCTTCCCAACAAATCGGTGATCTGCATAGGCGCCCATATAACGCCTCATATGGAGCCATGCCGATGCTTGCTTGGTAGCTGTTGTTATAGGAAAACTCTATCAGGGGTAGATGGTCGTCCCAATGACCCCCGAAGTCAAGGACACATGCTCGGAGCATATTCTCAAGTGTACGAATTGTCCTTTCTGATTGTCCATCAGTCTGAGGATGGAAGGCAGTACTGAGAGACAGCTTTATTCCCATGGCTTGCTGAAAGCTACTCTAAAACCGAGAAGTGAACCTGGGGTCCTTGTTGAATACCACTATTACTAGAACTCCGTGCAATCTGACTATTTTCCGGATATACATTCTTGCTAACTTGTCCAAGCGGTCGGTCATCCTGATGGCCAAGAAGTGGGAAGATTTGGTAAGTCGGTCAACAATTACCCAGATGGCGTCATGTCCTAAACGTGCCTTGGGTAATCCCGTCACGAAGTCCATGGTGATGTGTTCCGACTTCCACTATGGGATCGTAAAGACTGAAGTAGCCCACCTGGGCACTGATGCTCTGCCTTGACCTGCTGACATACCAAGCATTTAGATACAAAGTTGGCTATATCTCTCTTCATCCCATTCCACCAAAACTGGGGTCGCATGCTTTGGTACATTTTGGTGCTTCTAGGATGTATGGAAAACTTCGAGCTGTGGGACTCTGTCATGATGTCTCTCTTTAACTCGCTGTCGTCTGGAACACACACTCTGTCTTGGAACCGGAGTAACCCATCTATAGATACTCAGAATTCTGAGCTTGCTCCCTGTTCTGTATCAATCTTGCGGGCTACTAGGGCGGGGTCGACTGACTGGGCTTCTCTTATTCTCTGGATTAACTCGGGCTGGACTGTTAGGCAGCCCAAACATGTGACTCTTCTCAGGTCCTGAAGTCAAACCTGTTGTGTGGCCCCAATTTGCCTACATTCTGAAACCATCAAATGGGCTAAGATACTTGTACTTTTCCTGCTGAGAGCATCTGCTACCATGTTGCCCTTACCCGGATAGTATAAGATATCACAATCATAGTCTTTAAGGAGTTCCATCCACCTTCTCTGACGCATGTTGAGATCCTTCTGAGTGATATGTGTTTCAAACAATTATGATCGGTATAGATCTGAAAGGTCTCTTCGTATAAGTAGTGGCGCTAGGTTTTCAAGGCATGTATGATTGCGGCAAGCTCCAAGTCATGGGTGGGATAATTCTTCTCATGATTCTTTAACGGTCTGGACCCATATGCTATGACCTTCCCAAGCTGCATCAAGACACAACCCAGGCCTAGATAAGAGGCATCACTATAAACTGTATATCCCCCCGATCCACTCGGTAAAGACAGTACGAGTGCAGTAGTCAACCGCTTCTTTAATTCTGAAAAACTTCTTTCACAGCCCTCATTCCACTCAAACTTGGCATTCTTCTTTGTGAGTCGGGTTAGAGGGGCTGCTAGGGTGGAGAATCCTTCAATGAACCTGCGGTAATAACCTGCCATCCCCAGGAAGCTCCGGATTTCTTTAACTGATGTCAACTTCTCCCAGCCAAGTACCGCTTCAACTTTTTCAGGATTCACTGATACTCCTTCCTTCGATATGATGTGTCCTAGGAAGGCGGTCCGCTCAAGTCAGAATCCACACTTACTCAACTTTACATATAACTTCTTGTTTCTGAGGACCTGTAAAACTTGGGCAAGATGGTGAGCATGTTCTTCTCTGCTTTTTGAGTAGATTAAGATGTCATCGATGAACACGATAACAAATTGATCCAAAAACTCTCTGAAGTCCCTGTTCATCAGATCCATAAAGATTGCCGGGGTGTTGGTTAGCCCAAATGGCATGACTAGGAACTCATAGTGTCCGTACCTAATTCGAAAGGCCGTCTTGGGGATGTCTTCTGTTCTTATCTTTACCTGATGGTAACCTGATCACAGGGCTATTTTAGAGAAGACCTGTGCACCCTGCAGCTGATCGAAGAGGTCATCAATCCTAGGAAGGGGATATTTGTTCTTAATTGTAACCTTGTTCAATCATCTGTAATCAATACACAGTCTCAATGTTCCATCTCCCTTCCTAGCAAAAGTGACTTCAGAACCCCAAAGGGACACACTGTGTCTAATAAAACCACTATCTTGCAATTCATTGATCTGTTTCCTTAGCTCTTCCATCTCAATGCGGATCATGTGGTAAGGAGCAACCGAAATGGGCTGGGTGCCTGGCTGTAGGTCTATAGTGAACTCGACTTCCCTGTCCACTGGCAGTCCGGGTAGTTCGTTCGGAAACACATCTGGAAAGTCTCAGACTACCGAAATCTCTTGGATACAAATTTCCTTCTTGGGCTTGCCTAGTTAGAGAAAATAGCAAGAGTAAGGTACTAGAAAATTAAGGAAACTTGCCATCAAGGAATAAGTACTAAATAATTTTATTAATTTGTAAATGGCTCCTCATTGGGAGGATTAAATACAACCTTCTTCTTAAAGCAATCTATGGTGGCATGATGCGCCGCTAGCCAATTCATTCCTAAGATTACATCAAAATCCCCCGTGTCTAACCCTATCAGGTCTACACTCAGTTTTTTATTTCCTATCTCCACGGCACAAACCTTGTAGACAACTTCCCCTAATAGTGTTTCACCCCCAGCAGTAGACACATACAATATTGAATCAAGTTTATCAGGTGATACATTAAGTTTGGATGCAAAAACATGTGAAACAAATGAATGCGATGCACCAGTGTCAAATAAAACATGAGCTATATGGTCACAGATAGTGTACATACCCTATACCACGTCCGGGTCAGCGTCGGCATCCTGCTGGGTGAGGTTGTAAACCCTGTCCTAAAAAGGAGGTCTTCCTTGGTTCTGGTTCCTCGGACACTCTCTCGCATAGTGCTGGGCACTACCACATATGCAACAGGTTTTGTTGAGGCGATAGCATGGTCGGTCCCCATGATCCCTGCCACAGTGCTGGCAGATCTTTTCACGTGTTGCCCTTGGAGCCTGAGGAGGGGCCTGGATCACTGGTCTGGGCCTCTTATTTAGTTTGACCGGCGCAGTAGGTGCTGGTCTGCAGGGTGGAGCTGAGGGTCGGTGACTCCCTGCTGACTGAGGACGGGTGTTGAAACTCCTCTCCACAATCTATGCTTTTGCTAGAACGGCTGAGTATGTCTTGAGCTCCAGTACCAACAAGTGTTGCTTGATCTCTGGGCGGAGGCCCCACTAAAATCTCCTGGCCTTCCTGCCCTCATCCATCAATGTCTCCGGGGAGTATCAGCCCAGCTCTAAGAATGTACTAGCATATTCCGATACCGTCATGTTTCCCTAGACCAGCTGAACAAACTCCATCTCCTTCAGGTGTCGGATGTGCTCAGGGAGATACTCCGCATGGAAGGCTACTACGAACTACTCCCAAGTGGCTGGTGTAGATAGGGTGGTCTGCTTGAGCTCCCACAAACGACCTGTTTCCCCTACCAGCATGTAGGAAGCAAGGGCAGCTCTCTGCTCAGGAACCACTCCCAAGGTCTTGAAAGCTCTCTCAGTCTCTGCCAACCAGTACTGGGCATCTTCGAAAGAGGATCCCCATGCAAAAGTGGAAGGGTTCAGTCTCCTGTACCTCTCTATGTAGCCTGGGTCGATCAAGGAAGGAGTTGGGTCCCGTGGAAGAGGGACTGGGCCCGGTTGGGGATAGACTGGGGGGCCCTGTGGTGGCACCTAATTATATAGTGGGGGCACCGGATTGTACTGTGGCGGTGCCGGGTAGTATGATGGCTGGGGCACCGGTTCACACTGTGACAGTGGTGCCAGGTGGTACTGTGGTGGAGCAGGCTCGTGCCGGGGTGGCTCGGGATCCGCTTGCTGTAGCGGTGCTCAACCCGTGGTAGTGGGGGAGGTTCGGGTAACTCCCTTCTCTCCTCTCGACCTTGCTGGGCGGCCATGATCCTTTTCAGCATCTCAAATATCCTATCCACATCTTCCCGAAGTGAATAATCTCGGGCTGCTCGGTTTAGTGGGGGTCTTCCTCTCCTCATTTCTTTACACCTGCATTTCACAAGGAAGAGTTGAGTAACGATTTATCGGTGGGTATTTCTCTAAGCATTATTATGTAAGGGATGAGTCCGAGGAACGCGGCTCTAATACCAACTGTAACGGCCCTGGAAATAAAAATGAAATGTATGTATTAAAAAGTTCTAAGTGCGGAAGTGAAATAAAAATTCTGATAAACATCCCTTGCACAATAACCAAAAACGTATTCAACGTGTGAAAAAATAAACTAAGGTAAATACTAGTAATGAATGCTATAAATAAAATTGGGAATTCCATAGACGTCTACTTGCCGTCTTCCTACGGGATGGACTCGGGAACCAAATCCTCCTGATCTAAAATAGTGAAATAAGGAATGAGCTACACTAGCCCAGTAAAGACATCACACTATCTCACTATCACTGAAGTAAAGATTTGTAGAAAAATAAAAACAACCAATGGAGCATAATTCATGATAAATTCATTTATCAATAATAAAAACCTTTACTGTCCACTTAACTCGGTGAGATTCGTGAAAATAACATATGAAAACAATAACATTGTAAACACCATAAAATCATATACACTTTGTAACGTAACACATGTTATACTTTTGTACCCCAATAATCAGACAATAAATTTCCTCTTTTATCAGCCTACTAGTATCCATGGGAATCCATAGGGGGTCCCCACTACACGTGAATCATTAACATTAATAACTTAATTCCAGGACCGTCCCCATACCCCGTCCGGTATGGGCGCCTAAAAACCATGAACCTCAATACTCCATCTGATATGAGGGTGAAACGGACTGTCCCCATACCCCGTCCGGTATGGGTGCCAAAACATATAAAGTCTCCATACCCCATCCGATATGAGAGACCACGTTCCCGGTAGGGTTCCCTATGGACCCGGTCCGTCCACCATCTCCCAGGATATCGAGTAAGGCTGTAGCCATTATTCATTTATGAATTCACTTACCTTTTTCCATTTTTCTTGGTCTCAATTATCCAATTATACACAAACCCGTAAACCAGTAATGAACACCAAACAAAATAACACAGCATCGGTTTTTCAATAATTCAAACCAGAATAGACGAAACCGTGATTCATGCATACGAAACCATAAAATAAATACATCAGATACCATGCTGCGTTTAGACTGTAAAATAGATCAAACAGAAACAGACCGACAAATACATCAGGTTCGGGCCCCATTAGCAATCTTAATTGATTATACATATTTATGAATTCATAAAATACCGTTTAATCATTTATTAACTTTTAATACCGTGATAAGAAATAGGGTGAGAAATCCTTACTTGTTTCGGGGTCTTAAATCGGCTCTACAATGTGCCTACGGGCTATCCTTAAATTCCTGAATTTTCTCTGAAAAACTAAAATGCACTATCGGTACCTGCACGTATCCCAAAAAACCCCAAAATCAGACCTAAAGCCCCTTTTCAGCCAATATTAGAATTCCAGCACGGCGGCTCCGCCGTGTTCTGGCGACGACACTGCCGCCCGCGGTAGCGATCCACCTCGGGTTGGCTATTTTCGGCTGAATTCGGCTAAACTTTCATTGGTTCTTGCGATAAAACAACCCTAGGGCCCTCGGTGGGCTAAAAAATCACAAAAAACCGAGACTTACTGGCGGTGGAGATCTCGGGTACGGCGGCTTCTCCGGCGCGAGTCGCGATTTGATGTTTTGCTTTGGTCAACCTATAGAGAAAAGGACGGTGATCACAATGGTGTAAAAATTACATGGAACAGGAACCGGAAAGGGCCTCATCGCAGGCAAAAATTGAGGGAAGCCGCGGCAGCGCTACTGGACTTCGGCGGTATTTTCTGTTCGATTGGCCGGTGGTTTGGCTCCCATTTGGCCATAGGCAGATTTAGCATCGAAAAAAGAGCCAAGGGTAGAAAATTTACCTCGTTTGGCAGTCGGAAAGCCCTCCGGTGCGGCAGCGGGTGGCGGCAACCAGCTCCTCCAATGACTGGTTCTTCTTCTTCGACGAGGGTACTAGCGGCTAGGGTTTGGGGTCGGGTGTGGGTGAGGTTATTTATAACCTTTCCCTTTTAATCTCAGCCGTCCTTCACGATTTAATCTGGGCCATCCGATCGTGATTAAAATGGGAATAAATCTGGACCGTCCATCGCGATGTGATCTGGGCCGTCCGTGCGTGATTCAATCTAGGCCGTCCGCACGCGTGAGATCTGGGCCGTCCGTGCGAATGAGATCTGGGCCGTCCACACGCGTGAGATCTGGACCGTTAGATCGCGTGCACGCGGATTGCCCACGTGGCTCCGTCCCGCGTGGCCTCCTGCATCAGCTTCCTTGCCATGCGGCGTGTTCTGGTTGGCCGGGGCTGCTGACTGGGCTGCTGACGTGGCACAACTTTCCTAAATTACGTTTTGACCCCCGGTTTCTGATTTTCTTTTCAAAAACACCCATAGAATCCAAATTTTCACCCCTTTTTCTGAAAATCAATTTCAATTAAATCTATTTTATCATTATTATTATTTTTATTTTTATTAAATTAAATTAGATTAAATTAAAATCTTATAAATTAAATATTGAAAAATTAAACTAAAATTCTAATATAAATTAAAATAAATAAAAAAAATAAAATTTGGGTGTTACATAATGTCTGATGCCTTCGGGAACCGAACTGCAACAAGGGATATTAATATATCAAATGGGTTCGAGAAACCTGACTCTGATACCAACTGTAACGAACTTGAAAATTCTAAAGAAAATAAATTATGAATTAAGTGCAGAAGCAAAATAAATAGTTAATGTTTACATTTGTTACACAAAAACTTAAAGTCCCAAATAGTGATACGAGAATTACCCTTTGAAGGAAATACGAAGAAAATAAGAAAATAAATGGAAAATAAATAAAATTGGTATCCTACTCGCAAAATTTCACCATTTTTTTCCAAAATTGTTTTCAATTTCATCTCCCTCCTATTTTCTTTTATTTTTTCATTAAATTAAAATTCAAAAAATTCAAAAATTATTTTTATAAATTAATTTAAATTACAATTAAATTAATTTGGGTATTACATTGAGGGATGATATTTTAGCACTCATACCGGACGGGGTATGGGAATGGCCGATTAATTAAAAATATTAAAAAAAAAATTCACGCGTATTGGGATCTATGGACCCCAATGGATACCAGTAGGTTGATAAAAGAGAAAGTTGTTGTTGCCAACTGATTGCATATGAGATTATGATATTGTTTATGTTACTGACTCTATAGCTTGGTTTCGAAAATCTCATTATGGTAAGTATGCGGTAAATGATTTTATTTATGATAAACGAATTTACTTAAATTAAGAGCTCTATTAGTTGTTTTTATAATTTTTACCAACTTTTATTTCTGTGTGGGTAAGTAGTGTGATATTCTTATTGGGCTAATGTAGCTCACTCTTTCATTAACCATTTCAGATCAAGAGTACCAAGATCCAGAGCCTGATCCACAAGAATGTTGCGAGTAGGATGTCCAGTTGTTTATTTTTCGTTTATTTCTTTGATTTTTCATTATTTCATTTAAGAGGGTCATTCCCGTAACTCTATTTGGGTAATTTGAATTATTGTGTAAGAAGTGTAAACCCTAACTATTTATTTCCTTTCAAGTTCACGGGTCGTTACAAAAATTTTATTTACTTAAAAAATAATAATTATTAATAATAAAATTAGTAGGTTGAGCAGGGCTCACCCATAATTGTTGGAATCAAATTAAGAAATTTATAGGCATGAATAACTTATTGAGAGTCTTACTTCATTCAATGGTTTCTTTTTAATATTTAATTCATGAGTTAAATAAATAATTATTTTTTATAAACTAATTGTTTTTGTAAATTAATAATTTAATAAGCATAATTAACAATAAATAATTATAATATTTAAATTAATTAGTGTATTAATAAAAATATAGTGATTAAATCAGTGAAATTATTATGTTTATTTAAAATTTTTCTTTTAATTACAGTATCTGTAATGGGCAAAAAATTAACCTAATTCTTTTGATAAAAAAATTAATAGAAACCATATAATAAAAGAATAGTGATTATACTTTTAACTTTTAATATTTCCTAAATTAAAGATTCCACCGTTGGTTATTACATTAGTCATACAATAGTTTATATCTATAAAAAAATTCAACCATCAAAATCCAATGCCTATTTTAATGATACGTACTTATCATCACCAGTAAATGGACGACACGCATTTATCTTTTTTAATGTTTAAATAATTTATTACATATTTTTTTCTATTTAAAAAAAATACTTATAATAATATATAATTTTGACAATTTATTCTTTTGTTTAGCGCCAATTATATTTTATGTAATTAATGCTTATTATGTGAAAATATTATATACTAATTTTTTGGACTAAAATTGAGTTGATTATGTGAAAATATTTAAAATAATTTTTATAATTAATGATTGTAATAGCACGTTCCTTAAAATAATGACAATAACCAAGATATTTAATCCATTAATTGAATAATTTATATTAACTTAGATATAATTCAATTATTTTATTTTATCATAAAAATATGATTTATGTTAGTGTTTTGTTAATTTTACATTATAAACGTAATATCCAGAATTAATTTTAATATTTTTA